>JAGFNQ010003219.1:57072-90047 GCA_024364735.1 Boesenbergia rotunda | reverse complement strand
AATAATAAATCTCAATTTACTTTTCTTGGCTCAACTTGAAACTTTAGCTATTCTTTAACTTTTGAAAACTCTTTAAACTTTCGAAACTTTGCTAAAGCATATACTTGAAAATACTAATCACTTGGATCCACTGAAGACGTAAGTACCATCTGATATGCGCGTTCCCTAAAAGGTTGGGGTAGCGAGCCACCAATCCTAATAGAGCAGACCTTGGTCTACCAGGGCCAAGACCTTGGAATTGGACACCTGGATTTCTTTAACGACGCCCTTGGACGCCGGGTACTGGCCTTATAAAATAAAATAGCTTTTTTTTCTTTTCTTTCTTATCTGTAAATGCCTTGGCATTTTCTGGAGCACCTTGCGTGCTAAAATCCCTAAGTCTTGACTTTTGGGGATTTCTTAAGGCCTTGGCCTTTTCTTTTCTTATCTTTATCTTTTCTTTTCTTTTCTAATAGCTTTTCTTGGACCCTAAACTCACATAGGGTATTAATCAACATATATAAGCATATAATGAACTAAGATCACATGCACAAAAACTCAAACAAAAGGAAATATCTCTTTTAAAAACTTTTAAAGGAAATTCTCGCGGAAAAACCGCCTCTTACTGCAGGTGAGCAGTACTTACATTGATATCTTGGACTTACAACCAAGATTAATGTCTAGAGCTCGGGAGAAACTTGAGATCTCGAATAATTCTTCGCGCCTACGCGTTCCTCTCGTCGCGGGGATCCCGAATATAGAATTATCTCTTGTAGAAAAGTCTTGGCCGGCCCTCTTGGCCTTGATGTTGGTCGGCGTCGCCCAAGAGAGGAGAGGGAGAGGGGTCGGCGGATGGTGAGGGTTTGGAGAGGAGAGAAATAAAATTTCTCTCTTTAACTATCTATTTATACTTAAGGCAGATTAAGCTAACTATTCCTTAAATAACCTTCTCTCCGTCCCTTGTTGTGCTTGATACCCCTAGCCCAGCCGGTTGGGCGCTTGTGCTGTTTCGGTGTGGTCGCGGGTTCGAACTGCCCGCTGCACTTAACTGGTTTTTATTATTTTTCCATTTACTTTTTCTTTTTCTTTTTCCAAAAATACCAAACGGACTCGGAAAATTCCATAAAAATACTCTAAAAATTCCTAAAAATATCCAGAATATTTCTAAACCATTTCTAAATAATTCTAAGGACTTTAAGAACTAAAAATGGAAATTTTGGGGCGTTACAAAAGACCTGGGAGAAGCAACATATATCCTTGGGATTAGAATCTATAGAGATAGATCAAAACGGTTGCTTGGTCTTTCGCAGCCTACATATATAGACCGAGTGCTAAAAAGGTTTAGCATGTCGAAATCCATGAAAGGTTACCTTCCCATCAGGCATGGGATCAACCTTTCGAAGTCTATGTGTCCGCGCACAGAAGACGAGAGTATTTGCATGAATAAGATTCCTTATGCATCCGCGATAGGATCTATCATGTATGCTATGTTATGTACTAGGCCCGATGTATCGTATGCTCTGAGCGTCAGAAGCAGATACCAGTCTGATCCAGGAATGGATCATTGGGCGGCTGTTAAGACAATCCTTAAGTACTTAAGAACAACTAAGGATGTGTTCCTAATATATGGAGAAGGAGATATGATAATACGTGGGTATACAGATGCCAGTTTCAAGATAGATAAGGATGACTCCAAATCTCAGTCTGGATACGTATTTATTTTAAATGGAGGCGCAATAAGTTGGACGAGTTCCAAACAAGACACTGCAGCGGATTCTACCACGGAAACGGAATATATTGCGGCTTCGGAAGCAGCAAAAGAAGCAGTCTGGATCAAGAAGTTTGTCTCGGAACTTGGTGTGGTTCCGACCATTGATGAAGCAATACCGGTTTACTGCGACAACAATGGAGCTATTGCACAAGCAAAGGAACGAAGGTCTCATCAGCGATCCAAACACGTGCTTCGCCGCTATCATCTGATCAGAGAGATTATAAGTAGGAATGATATACAAATTAAGAAAATTCCCACTGAAAGGAATTTAGCGGATCCTTTAACTAAGGCCTTGCCTCAAAGCAAGTTTGAGGGTCATGTTAGAGCCTGTGGTATTGGATACCGTAGCGATTGGCTTTAGGCCAAGTGGGAGTTTGTTAGTAATATGAGAGAAGTGTCCTAAGGCAATTGCCTTATGATTGTAATCATTTACTTTAATAAATGAATATTCACTATTTGAGTATACATGTTCGTGTATTTGATTAAGATCTTAAACTCATTTACTGAATATCCACAATACAAATCACAGCATAAGAGAATTTGTGATAAATTCACAACTAGTGATTATCTCTACATGTGCATTTGTGAAGTATTAAAATTGTCCATAGTCGATGAATTGATAGATACGGACACTATCAATTCTGTTGAGACTAGCATGGGTTATTCTCTAATCAGCTAATTCTCACTGGCTGGTGACATTGGGATGTCCGGAGATAAACATGAATGCTAGTTAAGGGAACTAGTTCATTGGAGTGACTGGATGTAAATCTTCATATGGTAGTCTACATATAGACATGTCAGTGAAGTTCTTACTGCAGCATAAGTGCGATGTTCCTTTGACTTGTGGTGTTCAAGTCATCTTGGTCATGGAGACTTATACTTTAACATCTTAAGCAAGCATCTCCAAGGAGGTGTGGACCCAGGATGGTTGGGTATAAGCCGAAGTGCCCGAAGATGTTTGAACAGCCTACAAAGGATTCACCACTCCTTGCGAGGAGATGTATACCCAAGGCCTATCGTCGGATTGTTACTCGAAGCCTCTGGCCAGAGCATGACATGTTTAGAGTATGAATCTCTTAAAGACATGAGAGTAATTAGAATCCGTTGGACGAGAAAGACATTACTTGGGCTAGGTGTGACGTAGTCAGCCTAGTGGGGACTGACACACATAGACCATGTCCTGAACCAAGTGGGTATAAGATGGTGAAGGGAATGAGGCACGATTCATTAGAGCTGCTGAAGGGTTTCAGAATAATTTCTGAGGTCAACCGTTGATCTTTCGATTAATTGGGGATCATGATGTACTACTAGGTGCCACTCATGATCGTTCTATAATTGATGAATTATAGACGGCCAACATAAATCGAAAGCCTATTTAGTCACACGCACTACGAGTAATCCGAGGGATTTAAAACGAGTTGAAAATTAGATTTTCCGATTAAGAGAGATAAGTCGAATCTGAATTTTCAGAGACGCATCAGAAGTATAAAATGGTTAAGTCTTTTGAAGACTTATTGAACGAATTAAATGAGTTTAATTCGTGAGGTCATGGCTTGGGTTTGGCCGGCCAAAGAGGGTTCCCACCCTCTTTGTTTGGCCGACCACATTAAAAGGGGAGAACCAAATTGTTTGGTTCAAATTATAAAATAAACCGAGCGCGGTTTGTTTTATAAAATTATGGATAAAGAAATTTATATAAAGAAATTTATATAAACGGATTTATTTTTCATGGAAATTAAATGAATCATGGATTGGTTTATTTTATTTTATAAAATCAATAATAGATTGATTTACCATGATAAAGAAATTTATCTAAAGAAATTTATATAAAGAAATTTATATAAAGAAGTTTATATAAAGAAATTTCTTTCTATAAGAAAAGGGAGACATGGTTGTTTTTATTGTAAATTAAATTATGATAAAAACGTGGCATGATGGAATAATTCATAGAAAAATTTATATGATAAATTTCTTATGAAAATTTATTCCATAAAAAGGAGACTTGGCAGTAGAGAGGCTACTGTATAAAGGAACCAAGGCAAGACTTGATTCTTAATCCAAGAGATCTAGAAATAAGCCTTCTCTCTCTCTCCTTCTCTCCCTCTCCCTCTTCTAGTGCCGCCGGCCCTAGAAACCCTCCCTTTTGTTGCCGTGAGCTTCCACCACCAAGAAGCTGCCGAAGAAGAAGAAGAAGCAGGCGCAACTCCTTCCTTCCTCCCGGAATCTTGATTCCGTTCTTCGTTTGGTGGTTAGTCTTTCCATCTCTCTCTTGGTATTCTTGTTGTGCCTTTGGAGAATCTAGTAGTTTTTGTCGGCATGAAACTCGTGACTTTGCGAAGTCATCCCGAAGAAAACTCGGCGTGGACATGAATAGAGGCGGAGCTTCCAAGGGACGCTACGGTTGGATCTCGTCCCTTCCTTCGAGTTACGCGAGGTATCAAGTAAATTAGTTTACTTTCTGCAAAATTTTAATATATGATCATGTCTACATAATATAAGGTTGCATGCTTAGATGTACGGTTAAATAATTTGGGAAATTATTTATGCTAAATCATCCGCTGCACGTAATTAAATTTAAAATTACGAACCCGCATCCATGTCAACATGCACCCAGTCCCAACATAGTATTTATGTACCTGGCATTCATCATAGAACATGCATAGACCTTCATACACCTACATCTATTGTAACATTTAACCCTCTACATGCACCATTCTATTTAACATCACATTCCCCTACATCAATTACACATGTTTATGGTATATTACATATGTATTCATGAATGAAACATAACATAGAACCTAACATATAAAGTCATATTGCATAACACACAAAACTAGGGTTGAGTAACATGCTTAACCATACACTTACATCATAGTAACTTATAAACATGCATCTTTGAGACTTTAGCCCAACCCAAACCCTAGGTTAGGGTCTTGGCCGAAACCCTAAAGGACCATGAGTCCTTAGAAAAATTTCCATAGTCATGGTTATCATCCAACCCTTACATATCATGCCATAAGAAACCCATTTGGACCCTTGATTGAATTTAACACTAAGCCTTAGACCTAGAACATGTGTTGGCCGAAACCCTATAAGGGTAACAAGCCCATAGGAAAATTCATATAAGTCCCCATTTTTATCCATATTATATCATAGCAAGACATACTAAGCATGCTTGAAGAGTTGAAGATTAAATCTAACCCTATACTTGAAGGTGGCCGAAACCCTAAGGGGTTTTTAGGGTGCCTCAAAACTTCCCAAAGTTTTACTTTTGTGCTTAACTTATCATAAATAAACATTTGGAAGCATAAGAAAAGTTTTTAACATGATCTTTAGCCCAATATCTTGCTTGGCCGAAAACTCCATAAACCCTAACTATAGATTTCTAACCATGGGGTGCCAACAAGAACTTCTATCATGTTAAACAACTCGTAAACTATCATACCACAGGTGAGAGGGGTCTTACCTTAGATTATCTTGGTTATAGACCTTAGATTTGGGAGAAGGATGAAGACCTTGTTGCCTTTTTACCACCTCTAGTCTTTGTCACCTTGAACAAAAACCTTGGATCTTGAAGGAGAGGCCTTCTTGTGAGTTTTTCCCAAGGGAAAAACCTTCCTATAGGTTTTGGCTAGAAGGGAATGAGGAAGAAGAGGAGTGGCTTGGTGGATGAAGAGAAGAGAATGAATCTTAATTGTTAAGTTACTTCTCTTTTAAACACCATGAAGAGGGGTAAGTGAAGAGACATGGTGCCTTCTCTCATGTGACTCTTCACTTCCTTTAGCCTTAACAAAAATCCACTTCATTCCCTCATAGCACTCCCTTGCTAGGTGAATTGGTTAGTGCATGCATGGTAGTACAAGAGGTCCAAGGTTCAATCCTTACTGCATGCACTTTATTTATTTATTTATTTTTATTTTTATTATTTCGAAATTCCCTTAAAATTCACCGAAATCATGCTAATATTCCTCATTAAAACCCCTTTATATTTATATTAACTTTTACCTAAAATCTACTAATAACCATGGTACTAGAAAGCCCATATAAGGCCCATTAGTACTTAGTTTCTCAATTTAAATGAGAAAATCATGGATTTCTAGGCTAAGGTTCGTACTAATATTTCTAGGTCCCTCGGAAAATTATCTAGACATGCTCAATATTTTAAAGAAAATATTAAGAAAATTTCCCAGGTCGTTACACAATGGGACGTTCTTCCTCTCCAACCATCATCACCTTGGGATTGGGCGCAAGTCATCTTCCTCCTTCTCACCGGAATTGTGATTCCTGCCAACCTTGGTAGTGAGTTTTTCGATGTGATTACTTCTCTCTTAGTTTTTCTTGTCACGTTCTCGGAGAATCTAGTAGTTCTCGAGAACACGAAACTCGTGGCTTTGCGAAGTCATCCCGAAGATACTCGGCGTGGACGCGAATAGAGGCGGAGCTTCCAAGGGACGCTTACGGTTGGATCTCGTCCCTTCCTTTGAGTTTCGCAAAGTAATACGTAAATTAGTTTATGTTTCTACAAAATTATAAATATATGATCATGTCTACACAAGATAAAGTTGCATGCTTAGATGTGTGGTTAAACAATTTGAGAAATTATTTATGCTAAACCTTCCGCTGCACGTAATTAATTTTAAAATTACGAACCCGCATCCATGTCAACATACACCTGGTCCCAACAGTGATATCAGAGCCGAGGTTTGTGTTCGACATAATCATATAATTGTTTTTACAGAAAACTTTGTCATGATCTCAATTTTGAAAAAATTTTCAATTCTGGTAAATTTTTGATTTAGGAATTTCAAAGTTTGGAAATCATCATGAAATTTCCCAAACTTTTGAAATATCCCTGTTTCTGAAATTTTATGATAATTGTGAAAACTTTCCATTTTTGGAAACTTTCCAATTTTAGAAATTCCCATTTTGGAAATTTTTCAATTTTGGAAAAACGTAAGTTTTCTTTGTACCAGAAACTTACAATTATTCTGAAAACCTTTTATTTTTTTGAAACTTTCCATTTATAGAAAGCTCGCAATTTTGGGCACTTTCTTTCAAGAAAGTCTAGACAAATTATGGGAATATTAATTGGCATTTAAATTCATAATTGGAAATTAAATTATTTACAAAATTTTTTATTTTGGATTGAGCCTTGGGGAGCCGTCCAATTTAAAGTTAGTTGTTATAATTAAATTTCCTAAATTGAATTTAAACTGTCAAATTCTTATTTTGGATTGAGCCTCGGGAAGCTGTCCAAATTAAGTTATTGATATTAATTTTCCATAAATAAATTATGTGATCAAATCTTGGAAATTTTTTAGGTGATTCTCAAACGATAATTTCCTTATTTGATTTATGAGGTGATGCTCTTACATATTATTGTCTCCAAAATTAATTAGGAAAATTGTTTCATATAGAGTATATTTCCTTAAATAAGATTTTTATGAAAATAATATGTGGTTGAATTAAGAGAATCTGTCTCTTAATTTAATAAGATTTGATTTAGAGAAATCAAAGTCTTAAACATATTAATTCCAAAATTGATTATGATAATTTAGGAAATTGTTTCCCAAAAACAATTCCTTAAATAGAGTATGGAATTAGAATTAGGAAATCCGGTTCCTAATTCAATTAATGAGACTTGATAAATTAGGTCACATGCATACTTTATTAAGGAAATCGTTAGAACATGACATAATTATATGTCATGAATGTGCATAAAAGAAAAGGATGAGACCCAAAACCCCTTACAAAATATTAAGGTCAACACCTTCCATTAATATGGTTAGAACCAGAGTTTTATTTCTCGTTTGAGTTGATGGACACATCCATGCCCGGCTTGAACCTCAACATGTTCAAACCATGGAATTAGTTTATGATTAATATAGTTGGAGTCAGAGGTCAATCCTTAGTTTTGGTTGTTGGACACATCCAAGCCTGACTAAACGGTTGAATGAGCCCCAACCATATTAAAACTATTTCTTGATTAATGGGTTAGCCTTAAGCTTGGAGCATCGATTTGTTGTGCCACAGCCAAGGTCGATGTAAAGAGAGGTGCAGTTGGGTGCTATGTGTATTGTTGCATACTTGTTAATGAGTTAACAACCTAATGATTTATGCAAACATTCAATTAGTTGATAGCATAATGTGATAGTTACATATGTATAATATGTAATCGGTATAATTACCTACCTTCATAGCTAAGAATAACTTGATAGACTCTAGCCATGGTTGTTTTTATCTATGGTTGGATATCAACCTATTTGGAGATGTTCCTACGATCTCCCGAATTGATACAAAGGGTTATTCAATTCGAAAAATAAATAGGATTTAATTAATGTATATTGATGCATTCTTTAACACTCTCATCACATAACCTCAATTTGTATATCTAGGATAATCACCTGATCATGTCTTCTCTGAATTTGCGTTCCATTTTGGACACCAATAAGCTGACTGGGCCAAACTTCATGGACTGGCTTTGAAACCTGAGGATAGTCCTCAAGGCAGAAAAGCTTGCTTATGTCCTTGAAAAATAACATCCCAACCATCCTCCTAAAGATGCAACTCCAGACCAGTTAGTGGCCTATCAAAAACATGTGGCCGATTCTGAACTTGCGAGTTGCATCATGCTGGCCGCTATGGTACCTGAGCTACATAAGCAGCATGAGCATATGGATGCTCATACCATTGTCTTCCATCTTCATGAGCTATTTGACGAGCAAGCGAGATCCGAAAGGTTCGAGGTCTCCAGACTACTCTTCACCTCTAAGATGAAGGAAGGCACTTCTGTTTCACAGTTTGTGTTGAAGATGTTGGGGTACATTGAGCGACTAGGCATACTCGGATTTGCAATGGATCACGAAATAAGTATTGACTTAATTCTGCATTGTTTGCCCAAGAGTTACTCACAGTTTGTGATGAACTATCGGATGATCAAACTGGAGACTACCATTCCTGAGTTGCTTAACCTGCTGAAGACTGTAGAGTCTTCTGTAAAGCAGGATCAGAAGACGGTACCGTTAGTTGGTTCCTCAAAGAAAGGTTCTAAGAGGAAGCCCAAAGAACAAAATAAGGGAAGGAAGAAAAAGGCCAAAAAGTATGAAAAGACACCAAAAGGCACTTGCCATCACTGTGGTAAGGAGGGCTACTGGCGAAGAAACTGCAAGGTTTATCTTGAGTCCTTGAAGAAGAAGGCATCCGATGCCCCATCCTCTTTAGGTATATTCGTTATTGAATGTCACTCTATTTCCTCGTACACCTGGGTATTTGATACTGGTTGTAGCTCACATATATGTAATGACATACAGGGGCTAAGGAATAGAAGAAAACTTGTCAAGGGAGAAGCGAATTTGCAAGTTGGAAATGGAGCAAAGATTGCTGCTGTTGCCATCGGAACATATTTGCTAAAGCTCCCTACTGGACTTGTCTTAGAATTGGATTATTGTTATTTTGTTCCTTCGTTAATAAAGAACATTGTATCTATTTCATACTTGAATGAAAAGGGTTATCATTTAACTTTTAGTAACAATTGCTGTTACATAACTTTAAATAATGTTCTTTATGGGACTGGAACTTTATGCAATGGTATTTACATGTTAGATTTATCCGGTGACGTTTTCAAAATCGAAGTTAGCAACAAACATGCTCGAATAGATAATCAAATAGACTCCTATACGTGGCATTGTCGTCTTGGCCATGTAAGCAAGAAACGCATGACCAAATTACACCGATGTGGAATTCTGGAATCATTTGAACCTGGTTTATTTGATACATGCGAATTAAGCTTAAAAGGCAAGATGACCAAATTACCCTTTTCCGAAAAAGGTAAACCAGTGGGAGAATTGCTTGGTCTAATACATACTGATGTATGTGGACCAATGTCAACTCTTGCACAGGGAGGCTATAGCTACTTCATTACCTTTATCGATGATCACTCACGATTCGGGTATGTGTTCTTAATGAAACACAAATCTGAAGCTTTTGAGAAATTCAAGGAGTTCAGAAGTGAAGTAGAGAAACAGCTTGGCAAAAGTATTAAGATACTTCGATCCGATCGGGGTGGTGAATACTTAAGTCAAGAGTTTCAAGATTATCTTAGGGACAATGGGATATTGTCTCAATGGACTCCGCCATATACACCACAGCATAATGGTGTATCTGAGAGGTGTAACCGAACCTTGATGGACATGGTTAGATCTATGATGAATCATGCAACTCTTCCAAAATCCTTTTGGGGCTATGCGCTTAAGATAGCTGTTTACTTACTAAACTGAGTCCCGACCAAGGTAGTCTCTACTACTCCATATGAGTCGTGGAATAGTAAGAAACCTCATTTATCTCACCTAAAGATATGGGGTTGTCCTGCTTATGTAAAGCGGACTATATCAGACAAATTGGATGCTAAGTCTGATAAATGTCTATTTATTGGATACCCTAAGGAAACGAAAGGTTACCAATTCTATCATCCCTTGGAACAAAAGGTGTTTGCTTCAAGGCATGCTGTATTTCTAGAAAAAGAATTTCTTTTACAAGAAAACAGTGGGAGTAGCATTGAACTTGAAGAAATTCAAGAAACTCCAATAGACATTACAGAGACACCTAGTCTAGACCCACAACCAATAACTCATAATGATGAGCTATCAGTTGAACCTAAAACAACACCACTTCTTCGTAGGTCTGATAGGACACGTAATATTCCAGAGAGATGCATATTTCTCATAAGTGAATTGAACGACGTGTTACTCATTAACGATGACGAACCTATCAGTTATGAAGATGTTCTGAAAAATTCAGAAAGGGATAAATGGCTTGAAGCCATGAAGTCGGAAATGGATTCCATGTACGAAAATCAAGTATGGGACTTGGTTAACCCACCTGAAGGGATTAAGCCCATAGGGTGCAAGTGGGTTTTCAAGAAGAAAACCGACATGGAAGGTAATGTTGTTACCTTTAAGGCTAGATTAGTGGCAAAAGGATATCGTCAGAAACAAGGAATTGATTATGATGAAACCTATTCGCCAGTAGCTATGCTTAAATCCATTCGTATGCTCCTGGCCATAGCAGCTCATTCTGATTATGAGATATGACAAATGGATGTGAAAACAGCTTTCCTTAATGGAAACCTGCTTGAGGATGTATACATGATACAACCAGAAGGTTTCACATCGGTTAATAAAACCAAAGTATGCAAGCTTCGACGATCCATATATGGATTAAAGCAAGCATCCAGGAGCTGGAACATCCGTTTTGATGAGACAATTAAAGAGTTTGATTTCTCACAAAATTCTGACGAACCTTGTGTGTATAAGAAGGTTAGTGGGAGTGCAGTCGTATTCCTAGTATTATATGTCGATGACATATTACTTATAGGAAACGATATATCAGTCTTACAGTCGGTTAAAATTTAGTTGTCCAAAACTTTCTCCATGAAAGACCTGGGAGAAGCAACCTATATCCTTGGGATTAGAATCTATAGAGATAGATCAAAACGATTGCTTGGTCTTTCGCAGCCTACATATATAGACTGAGTGCTAAAAAGGTTTAGCATGTCGAAATCCATGAAAGGTTACCTTCCCATCAGGCATGGGATCAACCTTTCGAAGTCTATGTGTCCGCGCACAGAAGACGAGAGTATTTGCATGAATAAGATTCCTTATGCATCCGCGATAGGATCTATCATGTATGCTATGTTATGTACTAGGCCCGATGTATCGTATGCTCTGAGCGTCACAAGCAGATACCAGTCTGATCCAGGAATGGACCATTGGGCGGCTGTCAAGACAATCCTCAAGTACTTAAGAAGAACTAAGGATGTGTTCCTAATATATGGAGAAGGTGATATGGTAATACGTGGGTATACAGATGCCAGTTTCCAGACAGATAGGGATAACTCCAAATCTCAGTCCGGATATGTATTTATTTTGAATGGAGGCGCAATATGTTGGAAGAGTTCCAAACAAGACACCGTAGCGGATTCTACCATGGAAGCAGAATACATTGCAGCTTCGGAAGCAGCAAAGGAAGCAGTCTGGATCAAGAAGTTTGTCTCAGAACTTGGTGTGGTTCCAACCATTGATGAAGCAATACCGGTTTACTTCGACAACAATGGAGCTATTGCACAAGCAAAGGAACCAAGGTCTCATCAGTGATCCAAACATGTGTTTCGTCACTATCATCTGATCAGAGAGATTATAAGTAGGAATGATATACAAATTGAGAAAATTTCCACTGAAAGGAATTTAGCGGATCCTTTAACTAAGGCCTTGCCTCAAAGCAAGTTTGAGGGTCATGTTAGAGCCTGTGGTATTGGATACCGTAGCGATTCGCATTAGGCCAAGTGGGAGTTTGTTAGTGATATGAGAAAAATATCCTAAGACAATCGCCTTATGATTGTAATCATTTATTTTAATAAATGAATATTCACTATTTGAGTATACATGTTTATATATTTGATTGAGATTTTAAACTCATTTACTAAATGTCCACAATACAATTCACAGCATGAGAGAATTTGTGATGAATTCACAACTAGTGATTATCTCTACATGTGCAATTGTGAAGTATTAAAATTGTCCCTAGTCGATGAATTGATAAATACGGGCACTATCAATTATGTTGAGACTAGCATTGGTTATTCTCTAATCAGCTGATTCTCACTGGCTGGTGATATTGGGATGTCCGGAGATAAACATGAATGCTAGTTAAGGGAACTAGTTCATTGGAGTGACTGGCTGTAAAACTTCATATGGTAGTCTACATATAGATATGTCAATAAAGTTCTTACTGCAGCTTAAGTGCGATGTTTCTTTGACTTACGGTGTTCAAGTCATCTTGGTCATGGAGACTTATACTTTGACATCTTAAGCAAGCATCTCCAAGGAGGTGTGGACCCAGGATGATTGGGTATAAGCCGAACTGCCCGAAGATGTTTGAACAACCTACAAATGATTCACCACTCCTTGCGAGGAGATGTATACCCAAGGCCTATCGTCGGATTGTTACTCGAAGCGTCTGGCCAGAGCATGACATGTTCAGAGTATGAATCTCTTAAATACATGAGAGTAATTAGAATCCGTAGGATGAGAAAATGTTACTTGGGCTAGGTGTGACGTAGTCAGCCTAGTGGGGACTGACACACATAGGCCATGTCCTGAACCAAGTGGGTATAAGATGGTGAAGGGAATGGGGCACGATTCATTATAGCTGCTGAAGGGTTTCAGAATTGTTTCTGAGGTCAACCGTTGATCTTTCGATTAATTGGGGATCATGATGTACTACTAGGTGCCACTCATGATCATTTTATAATTGATCAATTATAGACGGCCAACATAAATCGAAAGCCTATTTAGTAACACGCACTACGAGTTATCCGAGGGATTTAAGACGAGCTGAAAATTGGATTTTCCAATCAAGAAAGATTAGGTTTGGTTAAGCCAAACGATATGTCGAATCTGAATTTTTCAGAGACGCATCGGAAGCGTAAAATGGCTAAGTCTTTTGAAGACTTAATAGATGAATTAAATAAGTTTAATTCATTGGGGCGTGGCTTGGATGGGTCGGCCAAAGAGGGTCTCCATCCTCTTTGCTTGGCCAGCCACAACAAAGGGAGAGAACCAAGTTTTTGGTTCAATTTTTAAAATAAACCAAGTGTGGTTTGTTTTATAAAATTATGGATGATATAAATTTTTATATAATAAACCAAGGTTTGGTTTATTTTTCATGGAAATTAAAATGAACCATGGATTGGTTTATTTTATTTTATAAAATCAATCATGGATTGATTTACCATGATAAGAAAATTTATTCTATAAGAAAAAAGGAGACTTGGTCGATTTTATCATGAATTAAAATATGATAAAACTTGGCATGATGGAATAAGTCACTTTTTTGAGAGGCTTGATGGTTGAGAGGCCACTATATATAAAGGACCCAAGGCAAGGCTTGGAAAATAATCGAAGTATTCTTGCCTGGGCTCTCTCCCTCTCCTCCCTTCTTCCTCTTGGCCGGCCACAAGGTTCTTCTCCCTTCTTCTTGCCGTGAGCACAAGGAGAAGTACCGAGGCGACGAAGTTCTTCCGTTGGGACGATCTTCCTCTCCAGCCATCATCACCTTGGGATTGGGTCCAAGTCATCTTCCTCCTCGCCGGAATTGCGATTCCGGCCAACCTTGGTAGTGAGTTTTTCGATGTGATTACTTCTCTCTTGGTTTTTCTTGTCGTGTTCTCGGAGAATCTAGTAGTTCTCGAGAACACGAAACTCGTGGCTTTGCGAAGTCATCCCGAAGATACTCGGCGTGGACGCGAATAGAGGCGGAGCTTCCAAGGGACGCTTACGGTTGGATCTCGTCCCTTCCTTCGAGTTACGCGAGGTAATACGTAAATTAGTTTATGTTTCTGCAAAATTATAAATATATGATCATGTCTACACAAGATAAAGTTGCATGCTTAGATGTGTGGTTAAATAATTTGAGAAATTATTTATGCTAAACCTTCCGCTGCACGTAATTAATTTTAAAATTACGAACCCGCATCCATGTCAACATACACCCGGTCCCAACAGGGCATGATATGAACGCCTATCAACCTACCTCATTTCTAAGGAATTTAACCAAGGACAAATTGACTCAACTCTTTTTGTTAAGACCTTAGATAAAGACATCTTTATTGGCCAAATCTATGTTGACGATATAATTTTTAGATCCACCAACTCAAAATTCTTAAAAGAATTTGTAAAAATAATGGAAAACGAATTCGAAATGAGTTTAGTTGGTGAGCTCAACTTCTTTTTAGGTTTACAAATTAAGCAAACTAGGGATGGAAATTATGTCCATCAATCCAAATATGCTAAGGAGTTAATAAAGAAATTTGAAATGGATAACTTCAAAAGCATAAATGTAGGGACCCTATGACTACAAATGTAAAAATAGATAGTGACCCTGATGGTAAACTAGTAGACCTTAAACTATATAGAAGTATGATTGGTAGTCTACTTTACTTTACAGCCAGCAGACCTGATATCCTCTTTGCTGTAGGAATGTATGCTAGATACCAAACCTGTGCTAAGGAAACACACTTAGCAGCCCTAAAAATAATACTTAGATACATCAAGGGCACCCTGAATGTAGGGATTTGGTATCCTAGAACCTCAACCTTTCACCTGTCAGGATACTTGGATTCTGACTATGCTGGTTGCAAACTAGATAGAAAGAGTACAAGTGGAAGCTGCCAACTTTTAGGAAACAACCTAGTAAGTTGGTGCAGCAGAAAGCAACACTACGTAGCTCTATTCACAACCGAAGCTGAGTATGTTGCTTTAGGAGAGTGTGTAGCACAACTCTTATGGATGATGCACACTTTTAAGGACTTCTAGCTTGACTACACCCAAACCCAAGTCTACATTGATAATATAAGTTCAATTAATCTAACTAAGAACCCAATCCAATACTCTAGAACTAAACACATAGAAGTTTAACACCACTTCGTAAGAGATCATGTAGCCAGGGGTGAGATAGTCCTTAAGCATGTAGACTCAAAAGCTAACTTAGTTGATATATTCACCAAACCCTTATCTGAGTCAGAATTCAGCTCACTAAGAAGGCAGTTAGGGTTATGCTTGGTAGAATAGGACTGTCTTACTTATGCTTCTTTTCAAAAACTATTTTATTTCTTATTTAATTTGAAAAATCATTTTCTTTATTTATTTAAAATGATTTTCTGACTTAGTTTTTTTTAAAACTTACCCCCTTCAAAACTAGGACTTTTTCGCAAATGGACTTAGCCTAGGCCCTAACCCTAGAACTGTATGCACCTATAGATCTAGAAGCCAGCATCTCACAAGCACCTTAGGACACTTTTGTTTGATAACCTAGACTGGGTTGAGATGCTTAGGTCTATGCCTTGATTCAAGATGCTTTAAGTCAGTGCATCTGCAGTAATTAGGGCAATAAATACCAATTGAACAGTAATCAGGTTAAGTGTCAAGCTTAGAAAATCTAACTTGATCAGATCATGTAACTTAACTAACCCTAGTGAAAGCTACTGTTTATAACAGTTAGTAAGTAGCTAACTGGGTTAGATAGGACCTGAAAGAGCAAATTAAAATTGATTTGGTCCAGTTTAAACTTAGAATTGGTTCAGTACAACACCTTACTTTGATTACTCATTTTTCTTGCTATATCTTTTTTGATATATGGCAAAGGGGGAGAGATTGGATAGGAGAGAAAAGAAAGTTTTAAATTTTTTTCAATTAAAGAGATTGGAAAGGAGAGAAAAGAAGGTTTTAATTTTTTTTTCAATTAAAGAGATTGGAAAGGAGAGAAAAGAAGGTTTTAAATTTTTTAATTAAATTTCCAATTTCAAAAAATTTCATCTCCATTTTTAAAAAGTAAAGTTCTGTAAGTAATTAAGTTCTTTTTGAAAGTCAGTTGTTTTTTGTTTTCAAAAATTATTCTAAGTACTTACTCAAAATATATTTTCTGGAAATTTTTTTCTAAGTTATAAACTCAAAATTTTGCTTGAATTTTTTTTTTAAGTATTAAAACTGCTTGAAAATTTTCTAAGTATTAAAACTTGAAAATTAGTGTAGAAAATTTTCTAAAGTGCAAAAACAAAGTATTTTCGAAATTATTTTTAAATTATTTTTAAGTACTTAACTCAGAAGTATTTTTGAAATTATTTTTAAGTACTTAACTCAAAAGTGTTTTCGAAACTATTTTTAAGTACTTACTCAGAAATTTTCTGGTAGAAAATTTTCTAAGTATGTTGAAAATTTTCTAAGTGCTAAATATGTTGAATAATTTTCTAAGAGCCCAACTCAAAATATTTTGGAAATTTTTTTTCTAAAAACCCGTTTTGAAAATTTTCTAAGTATTGAAAATCTGAAAAACTTTTTCTTAGAAACTTTTTCAAAAACCCCACGAATGTTTGAAAAACTCAGGAGGAGATTTCTTCCAGGGGGAGGAAATTAAAACTGATACTTTACCAATCTTTCTGTTGTTTAACTTATCTTTTTGAACTGGGTTGCCATAAATCAAAAAGGGGGAGATTGTTGGTGCAGGCAGCACCTAAGTCAAACTTGGGTTTTGATAATGGCAAAGGGTTCAAGAGTTAAGATGTTATTATGTTCTAATGTGCTTACTAAGTGTGAAGGAAGAAGCCCTAGGTACACTAGGCAAGAAGTCCTAGCAAAGGACTGGGCAAAGAAGTCCTGGTCAAGGACTAGGCAAGAAGACCTGACCGGAAGACAGGAAAAGAAGTCCTAATTGAGGACTGGGCACGAAGTCCTAGCAAGGGGCTGAGCACCGAAGACCTGACCGGATGTTGGGCACGATGACCTGGTCAGGTGGATCGGGCAAAAGTCCAACCGGAGGAGCCGGTTGGCAAAAGGTAAACTCTCCTGAGAGGAGTAGGTGAGGACGCGTTCTCCGTCAAGGGAACAGTAGGCATCGGTTCAACCTAGGGTTCCATTTGGGAGACCCGAAGTCATAACCAAGACAACTACGGCTGTAATTACTACTTGTCTTGTTTTTGAGACTAACCTTAGTTGCAGGGTCGAAGGATTGATCGTCTGCAAGTGACGGTTCTTCACTGGGCCTAGGCGCCCGAATGGAGTCAGGTGCCTGAGTGGGCTCAGGCGCCCGTAAGGATACAGGCGCCCAAGGGTATTGGCAAAAATCAAAAACCAACTGCGAAGCCACTGAACCAAGGAGGATCAGGCGCTCGTGAGCTCGCGGGCTCAGCTCAGGTGCCCAAGAGGGGAGGATAATGTTGGTGCAGGAAGCACCATATCGAACCTTGTTTTGATATTGGCAAAGAGTTTAAAGTTAAGTACTATTTGTGATCTAATAAAGTTACTCAAGTGTGCAGGAAAGTCCTAGGTAATCTAAGCAATAAGTCCTGTCCATGGGCTGGGCAACTAACTCCTGACATAAGGTTAGGCAATAAGTTCTGGTCGTGGACTGGGCACTAAGACCTGCCCGAGGGCTGGGCACCGAAGACCTCGTTCGAGGAATCGGGCACTAAGACCTGGCCGAGGGTTGGGCACCGAAGACCTGCTCGGAAGGTGGGCACTAAGACCTAGTCGCGGATTGTGCACGAAGACCTGGTGAGTAAAGCTGGGCAAAAGTCCAACCGGGGGAACCGGTTGGCAAAAGATAAATTCTCCTGAGAGAAGTAGGCGAGGACGCGTTCCCCGTTGAGGGAACATAGGCGTCGGTTCGACCTAAGGTTCCATTTGGGAGACCCGAAGTCAGAACCAAGACAGCTACGCCTGTATAAACTAACTAACATTCTTGCCTTGTTTGTTGTGGAACTAACCTTGGATGCAGGGACCAAAGGAATATGTTTCTGCAGCTCAGAACGCCCCAAAGGAGAGGGGCAGCAGCTGGGCTAGGCACCTGGGAGGTCCGGGGCACCCAAGGTCAAAGCCAAATGAATAGCTAAGCAAGAATCGCTTCGGAAGCTTACTGGGACAGGCGCCCCCAAGGTCCCGGGTGCCCTGGATGTCTCGGGCGCCCTGGGTCCAAGCCAACCAGTGATCGAAGCGAAATCAGCCGCGAAGCCAAGCAGACCAAGTCAACCGGGGTGCCACCAATGTCCCGGGCGCCCCCGTTAGCTCCGAGGCCGATTCTGGAGGGATAAGCGCTGACCGAGCTGCGGATGAGGTTTCTCGGATCCGTAGGCACGTGCAGGCGCCCCCAGGGTCCAGGGCGCCCCCAAGAGCTGTATAAAAGGGGCTCGACCCCTAAGGCTTCAACAAAACTTTTTCCAACCCTTCCAAGCTCTTCGTTCAAGCACTCTGCTCCGGCAAACTCCGTTCTCTACATTCTAGCACCGACGACGACCCTCCGCTCCAAAGTACGATCCACACAGGGCGTCGGTAACGAAGAGAACATTTGTTTAGTTACTGCACTCATATTGTAATAATTTCTGTAACCTTTTTTGCGGTACTATAGAATTGCCTGCAGTAAACGGTCAAGGACCGTGGGCCATAGAGTAGGAGCCGAACCCGACTCCGAATTAAGTAAAACTACTTGAGTTCTGTGTGTGTTTGATTTAAATTTCTGCTACGCATTCTCTTTTCTAATCCGAAACGTTTTCACGATATTCACCACCCCCCCTCTATCGTGTTTACTCGTTCCAACAAGTGGTATCAGAGCAGGATAGCTCAAATTTGGTGCAACCACCAATTTGAGAGTTTTTCAGATTTTCGAAATTATTTTTTTTTTAATCTTTCTCGTTAATCGATGTTGGTGCAACACCACTCGCCTTTTTCAATTTTGAATTCTCAATTTTCACCATAAGTCAGAATTGATAAAACAATCAATTTTTGAAAATTTGTCATAATTTTTTTTATTTTAATATTTTTTCTCGAAATTCGTGCTATCTTAATTCGAGCAAATTTTTGTCACAACATTGAATTCTTATTTTGTTCAGAATTAACAAAAGTAACAGTTTCTAAAAATTTGTAACAAACTCATTATTATTATTTTTTTATTATTTTGCCTCGAAATTCGTGTAATATTTTTTGTTAGGCTATTTTTTCTCTGTCCCGCACTACTAATCCAAGACCAAGTCTTGGTACATTTCTATTGTTTCTTTTTGTGTGCAAGATTTATCTTTAATGGTCAATCAAGAATGGAATAGTATCTGTCCACCGCTATTCTCCGGCAAGAACTTTAATTTTTGGAGAAGTCAAATGGAGTCCCTTCTGAAGGCCAACATGGACTTATGGCTGATCATCCAAACGGGATTCTCTTTTCCCGTAGATGATGAGTTATCAATCGAGTGGGACAAATTGGATGAACAAACCCTCAACCAAATCGAGACCGATGCAAGAGCAACTGTAATCCTACAATGTGGCCTAACCAAGGAGCAACTCGAACTAGTAGGTTCATTCAGATGTGCCAGAGAAATTTGGGAAAAATGATTAACCTTCATCAAGAAATCTCAGATGAAGAAAAAGATCAGGTAAGTTATCTTGCCCTCTCGGTCCAAGCACAGACAGCCGAGTCAAAGTCTGAACCTGAATCCAAAGTCGAAATCGAACCCGAATCAGACGATGAATTGACTAAGATGGTAACCGATTTCAAATTCTTTTCAAAATTAGAATTAAATAATCAAACAGATACTGTAATGGTCGAGGAAGGTGTAAATTCTATTGCAGGGAAAACTTCAAAAGAACCACTAAAGAAGGAGCTTCAACCAGTACCCGAGACCGACTCAGACACGAATCAGAAGATGAGTCTAGATCTGAGACGGCAAGAATCAAGGGGGAGATTCCCAATAAGGAATCAAAAGGTAAATTAGTAAATTCAAATTTGAAAAATCAAATAGTTTGTTACACATGCAGGGAGAGAGGGCATTACAAAAGTAAGTGTCCTACTCGTAAGATTTGAACGACACCAACGACGGCGACAAAGGAACCAGTTCCAAAAGCACGAAAGGACAAGAGTCGCATCCAATGCTTCATGTGCTAGGAGTTTGGGCATTACAAAAATGAATGCACTGATAGAAGAGCCAAAGATCCAGGACAACCTATCAATACGAGTAACTTTAATTTATATCAAAATCTACTCTTTACCATGAATCCTGATAGTTTAATTAATCTCCCATGGTCAAATTTAGATATGGATGCATGCTTAAATAACATAATTAATTTATGCAAATTAATTAATTCAAACTTCAGAAAGTTAAAACAAGAAAATGAGACTTGGAAAATTAAATTTGATATACTAGAAAAATTAATTAACAATCTTGCTAACTTCTAAAATCCAGAAATTTCTCCTCACTATGACTTTACTTGAAGTTTTTTTTGGCTATTCATAAATAGTTAGTTTAAGGACTAAAGAGTTACTTAAAACTTGAAAACCTAGTATTGGGAGGAGGTGAGATGATAGTACGATAGGGAAACCCTTCTAATAAGGTCAAGTATAACTACTTGGTCTGTTTAGTCTGGTGGAACTAGCCGAAGCTACCGATCCAAGACCCAAACTAGTTAGACCAAAATCATTCAAGGAGTGACTTGAAGATGAATTTTCTATAAAAGGCTTTGTCAAGGAAAGGGTTGATGATCCAATAAGGCTACAGCCAAAGAAGGTCTAGTGCCTCGCCAAGACCTGGAAGCCAATTATAGAAAATCAAATTCACTTTACTATTGTGAGATTTGAATCTAACACAAATTTTAAGTAAATCTTAGATTTAACACTAATTCGAAGATAAAAATAAAGCATCTCACAAAACAGATAAGGTAACCTGTTTTGTCATGTAGAACTGGGTGAGATGTCTAGGACCTAATTATATAGTTCAATACTTTTTCAAAATCAACTCAATTTTTTTAAAAATTAATTCTAAATTAACTCTATATGTTTTCCACTCAACATTTTTTAAAAATTGAATTTCATTTGTTTTCAAAATTAACTCATCAAACTAAGTCTTGATTGAATTAATACTAAGATCTAAGACTTGATTGGGTCAATTATTGGTAAAACTAAGTCAACATAATCAAACCTAGTCAATATGGAAGACCCTTCAAGCACTTAGACAAAGTCAGACGAGTCGGATAAAGGGGAGTTATTTTTTAAATATTTTTCGGAAAATTTAGATTTTTTCAAAAACTTTATGCTCTAAAATTTAGTATCATCTCAAAATAAGGTTTTCAAAAATTTGATTCAAAACCCCTCGTATATTACTATCTCTTTGGAAAATTATTATCATACCAAATTGTGTTGAAAATTACCATATTGTTTTTCAAATCTATTCTTTTGATTTTAATAAATCCTAAAGACACAGAGGAAGGTCCACTTCATGATCTACAAGGACTCCTAGGAAGTGTCAAATTTAGGGGGAGTCTAAATCGAAAGAAATTATTTCTGACAATTATTTTTCAAAATTATTAGATAATTCTTATAATTTGAATCAAACCTTAAGACTCAGAGGAAGATTGCTTGTAGTCAACAAGCTTCCTAGGACTGAGTCAAGCTTAGGGGGAGATCAAATTAAATGAATTATTAAGTATTTTCAAAATTATATGTTTTCATGCACTGCACACTTAAAAGCCTTTTGAAAACATAAATAATTTTTCCTTCAAAATAATATCCTTTTAAATCATTTTGCTTTTATATATACCATCACTTTCAAAAGGTTACTTTACTTTGGAATACTTTAAAAATCTTTTTAGAATACTTTTGAAAATAATACTTACTTGACTTTGAAAAATTTTCCAGGGCACTTAGGAAAATGTCCTTGTAATTAACAAGGGTTCCTACGATTGTGTCAGATTGGAAAAGAAACCAAGTCAAGTATTATGTTTTCAAAATAAAAGTAAATTTTTTTTTCAAAAAGTACTTATATTTTTCAAAAATGTATATTATGTTTTAAAAGTACTTATACTTTTCAAAAAGTCTTATACTTCTCAAAAAATACTTGCATTTTTCAAAAACTTGGTTTTTCAAAAATTTTCAAAAATTTTATCCTTTACCTAAGAAATTTCTATTTGTCTTTATCTTGAGGATTAACAATAAGTGGCTAAATGTTCGGAACTTGGACTTAAATCATGCTTAGAATCAAATATAGTTCTGAACATAGATTTATTGATTAAATGCTTTAAGTTTTACATATCAAGCTTGGACTTAATAGAAATGTCAACCTGGTTTAACAAACTGTTCATTAGCATTAATCCTTGCTTAATAAGTTAATAATGTGTTACTTGTTCCCTATCATTTAGTTTTTTTTAGTAACACTTGATATTTTGAAAAAAAAACTTTTTCAAAGTTGATTTATGATTTTGCAAAACTAATAGGCTCTGATACACAATCCTTTTTCCTTAAACCTTTGTCAAAATATATTTTTCAGAAAGAGTATTTTTAAGGGGGAAAGTAGATTTAAAAAAAATTAAATTTTTCCTTAAATTTCTTCCCTTCTTCAAAGAAACTTTATTGAAAACTTCGAGTTGCTCTTAACTAAGTATCTCCTTTGTGATACTCAGAAGTTTTTATATTTTTTCAAAACTGAAATTAGAATTATTTGTTTCAAAAGTAATGAACGTTTTTCATACTTAGAACCTTTTTCAAAAACTAAACTAGGCTTAGAATTTTTTTTCAAACTGAAAAATTGCAGGTTTTTTTAAAAGCTTCAAAGGGGAAGAGTTTCATATTAAGGGGGAGCTTCATGAAAACTTCTTGTTTTTCGAAACATAATTTTCAAAACTTCCAATCAAAAGTAATTTTTCAAAAAGTTTTGTAACATGTTTTGTTTGAAAACTATTTTTTGAAAATGTTGTGAACTCCTTTACTTAAATTTATTTTGGTAAAACTCAAAACTCTCTATTAGAAACCCTGTTCGCCCATGTATGTTTTTGATATATGTCAAAGGGGGAGGAAAGGTCAAAGTTAAGGATTTTATACCACAAGTATTCAGGGTTTTAGGGGGAGTATGAGGAATAAAAGATTTTTTTTCAAATCTATTCTGTTCATAACTTCTATACTTCATTGATTTTTACCTTATGTTCTTAAACTGTTATAAGTTTTTACTTAACTTTGGATTGTATTGCCATAAATCAAAAAGGGGGAGATTGTTGGTGCAGGAAGCACCATATCGAACCTTGTTTTGATATTGGCAAAGGGTTCAAGGTTAAGTACTATTTGTGATCTAATAAAGTTACTCAAGTGTGCAGGAAAGTCCTAGGTAATCTAGGCAAAAAGTCATGGCCGTGGGCTGGGCAACTAAGTCCTGACATAAGGTTGGGCAATATGTCCTGGTGGTGGACTGGGCACTAAGACCTGCCCGAGGGCTGGGCACCGAAGACCTGATTCGAGGAATCAGGCACTAAGACCAGGCTGAGGGCTAGGCACCGAAGACCTGCTCGGAAGGTGGGCACTAAGACTTGGTCGCGGATTGGGAACAAAGACCTGGTGAGTAAAGCTGGGCAAAAGTCCAACCGGAAGAGCCGGTTGGCAAAAGGTAAATTCTCTTGAGAGGAGTAGGTGAGGATGCGTTCCCCGTCGAGGGAAGATAGGCGTCGGTTCGACCTAGGGTTCCATTTGGGAGACCCGAAGTCAGAACCAAAATAGCTACGGCTGTATAAACTAACTAACATTCTTGCCTTGTTTGTTGTGGAACTAACCTTGGATACAGGGACCAAAGGAATGTGTTTCTACAGCTCAGAACGCCCCAAAGGAGAGGGGCAGCAGCTGGGCTAGGCGCTTGGGAGGTCCTGGGCGCCCAAGGTCAAAGCCAAACGAACAACTAAGCAAGAATCGCTTAGGAAGCATACTGGGATAGGCACCCCCAAGGTCCCCGGCGCCCTGATGGTCCTAGGCGCCCTGGATGTCTCGGGCGCCCTGGGTCCAAGCCAACCAGTGATTGAAGCGAAATCAGCCGCGAAGCCAAGCAGACCAGGTCAACCGGGGCGCCCTAGTGTCCCGGGCGCCCCCGTCAGCTCCGAGGCCGATTCTGGAGGGATAAGCGCTGACCGAGCTGCGGATGAGGTTTCTCGGATTTGTAGGCACGTGTCAGGCGCCCCCAGTGTCCAGGGCGCCCCCAGGAGCAGTATAAAAGGGGCCCGACCCCTAAGGCTTCAACAACACTTTTTCCAACGCTTCCAAGCTCTTCATTCAAGCGCTCTACTCCGGCAAACTCCATTCTCGATATTCTAGCGCCGACGACGACCCTCCACTCCAAAGTACGATCCACACTGGGCGTCGGTAACGAAGTGTACATTTGTTTAGTTACTGCACTCATATTGTAATAATTTCTGAAACCTTTTTTGCGCTACTATAGAATTGCCCGCAATAAACGGTCAAGGACCGTGGGCCTTGGAATAGGAGCCGAACGTGACTCCGATCCAAGTAAAACTACTTGAGTTCTGTGTGTGTTTGATTTAAATTTCTGCTGCGCATTCTCTTTTCTAATCCGAAACATTTTCACAATATTCACCCCCCCCCCTCTATCGTGTTTACTCGATCCAACAGATAAGCGCTGACCGAGCCTGCAGATAAGGATTTTCGGATCGAAGGGCACGTGTCAGGCGCCCCCAAGCCATCAGGCGCCCGATGGAGTACTATAAAAGGGGCTCGACCCCAAGGCTTCAACAACACAATTTTCATACGCTCCAAAGCTTTTCGTTCAAGCGCTATGCCCCAGCAAACTCCGATTTCGAGATTCGAACACCGACGACGTCCCTCTGCTCCGAAATACGATCCACATCGGACATCGGTAATGAAAAGTGTAATTAGTTTCATTTACTGCAATATTTCTGTACTCAAATTGTAAACTGTTTTTGCGCGAGTATAGTATTGCCCAAAGTAAACGGTCAAGGACCGTGGGCCTTGGTGTAGGAGCCGATCGCGACTCCGAACCAAGTAAAAACTACTTGTGTTCCTGTGTGATTGCTTTATTTCCGCTGCGCGTTTTCTCTTTTCCTAATCCGAAAAAGATTTTAACGATATTCACCCCCCCACCCCCCCATATCATTTTTCTCGATCCAACAGACTGGTCTTCGGCCAGATTTCAAACAGAAAGATTGGCCGAGTGAATTGGCTTAGGAGTCGATTGCCACCAGTCGACTACTCAAGGTGGCAATCGACTGGTCCTGGTTGAGCAGAAAAGTAAATGCGACCTCCCTCTAAGGTTAAGGTTAAGAAGAGAGGGTCGTTGCTGGTTTGGTATCATAGCATGTTTCTGCCCTTCCGCCACACTGACATCAAGCATCCAACCTACCGCCTACCAAGTAGGAAAGTACATATGTTTAGTTTTAATTTTTATATACATGTCTATATTTGACTGTTAGTCTTAACATATGCTATTATGTGCATGATTAGTATATGCTATTATGAGTATGATGATAGTGATTGAAGTAATGCCCTTATTCTAATTATAATAGTAAGAGAATGACAAGGGGACGTCCCAGGAAGGCCCAAAATAAGGAGCGAGCTCCTAGAGGGCAAGAGGCAACAGAACTAGTACTACCACCAAATCTTTTAGAGGTGGTGGCTTAGTTACAAAGGCAAGTAGCAGAACAATAACAAATTATTGCCACCATGATGGCTAACCAGTAGACCACTCCTATTATCCCGTTGGTGGAGAATGTAGTGGTACCAGTTGTGACCGAAGATCCATCGGTTACATCTGTAGTCCCGGCAAGGGGGGGGGGGTAAGGCAAGAAGCATACCTCATCTAGTGGCATAGGCTGAAACCAGAGAACTTCTCAAGCACAAGCGAACCATGGGATGCTCAAGCATGGTTCAAAACATTGGAAAGCATAGTAAAGCTAATGGACTGACCTAAGGCAGAAAAGATAAAGTGTGTCTCCTTCTGCCTTACTGCAGATGCTAGAATGTGGAGGGAGAGAGTTAAGGCCAAGAGAAATGTCAGCTAGATGACATAGGCTGACGTCGAGACTGAATTCTTCGAGGAATACATTCATTTACGAGTAACCAACAAGCATTATGATGAATTCACAGATATCGTACAAGGAGAACTATCTGTGGATGAAGCAGTGAAGAAGTTCAACCGGCTAGCTCGTTTGTGCCCAGAGCTAGTTGGCACTGAAAGAGAAAGAGTTAGGCTAATGCTCAAGATGTTACGGCCTGAGATAGCCTTAAATGTGGCCAGTGATATTAATAGGTCGCAGACCTCTGAAGAACTGATAAGTAGTGCTTTGATCACTGAGCACTACTTAAACAGTATAAAGGTCACCAGGATTCAACAGAAGCAAGTAGTGGTCCAGAAATTCTAGGGTAACTCGCAGAACTGGAAGGGGACCCTAAACAAAAGGAAGTAGTGGGATCAAAAGACTTCTGGAAGCAACTCAAAAGGAAGCTCATCAAGCAAGTACCCAAAATATCCTCCTTACCCAAAGTGTGGGAGGACACACCCAGGAGAATATCGCCAAGGCATGAGTGGGTGTTATATATGTGGAGTAGTAGGGCATATGGCCAAGGCTTGCCTTACCAAAACAAATCTGCCTCCACCACAGCTTATTCAATACGGGGGAAAGTCTGCACAGTTGCACCAGATGTAGCCAACACTAGAAAGACCCTACATCAATCATGGGAGAGTGGAAGCCTCACCAATCCCGACCAACGCCAGGATTTTCGCCATCACCAAAGAAGAGGTGGCAAATTCTCCTACCGTGGTCACAGGTCGAATACTCATCTTATCTCATTATGCTAGTGTGTTATTCGATACTGGTGCAACACATTCTTTTGTGTCTATGTCATTCTCCAAGAAGCTAGGGATTCCACCAGAGATGCTGAGTTCTAAGTTCTTAATGACCCTACCTTCGGGAGAGGTCATGACATCTACTCAGTGGCTAAGAGCTGTGCCAATTCAGATTTCCAACCGAGAACTCTATGGTGATTTAGTAGTCCTTGATATGAAGGATTACGATATCATTTTAGGGATGGACTTCTTGAGCAAGTATAGTGCCTCTATTGAATGCCGCAAAAGGAGAGTAGAGTTCATGCCAGAAGCCGAACTTCCGTTCAAGTTTGTCGGAGACCCAAAGAGAAAGACAAAAAGGTTTCTTTCTAACTTACAAGCTCACAAGATGTTAGATAATGAATGTTCTGGTTATTTAGCACATTTAGTAGATGCAAGGCAAAGAGATGGACTGAAGAAAGAAGAAGTGCAGGTAGTCTGTGACTATCCGGAGGTGTTTCCTGAAGTGTTACTAGGACTCCCTGCTAACTGAGAAATTGAGATTGAAATTGAGTTGGCTCTAGGTACAAACTCGATTTCCAAGGTACCTTATCGTATGACCGCAGCAGAACTGAAGGAGCTGCAAGAACAAGTACAAAAGCTACTCGACAAGGGTTTCATCCGCCCTAGTCATTCACCTTGGGGAGCTCCCATATTGTTCATCAAGAAGAAAGATGGATCTATGTGAATGTACATAGATTATCGAGCCCTAAATAAGGTGACCATCAAGAACAGATATTCTTTGCTAAGGATAGATGATTTGTTTGATCAGTTGAAAGGGGCAACAGTGTTTTCCAAAATAGATCTGCGGTCATGTTACCATCAACTCAATGTTAAGGAGAGTAATGTGTCGAGAACTTCTTTTCGAACACGGTATAGACACTACGAGTTTGTGGTCATGCCCTTTGGAGTGACAAACGCCCCTGCAACATTCATGGATCTAATTAATCAATTATTCAAGGAGTTTCTTGATACGTTCGTCATAGTCTTCATTGATGATATCCTAGTTTATTCACAGTCTCAGGAAGAACATGATGAACATCTGAGGGTAGTGTTGAAGAAGTTACAACAGCAGAAATTATATGCCAAGTTTTCAAAGTGTGAATTCTGGCTTGACCAAGTGGCTTTCCTAGGCCACATCATTTCCAAGGAAGGTATCATGGTAGACCCAACAAAAATTAAAGCAGTTAGTAACTGGGGTCGACCAAAGATTGCTAGTGTGATCAGAAGCTTTCTGGGTTTAGTAGGGTATTATAGAAGATTCGTGGAGAACTTTTCAAAGATAGTTTCCTCACTAACAACCCTTACCAGAAAGAATAAGAAATATGAATGGATTGAGGATTGTGAGCGGAGTTTTATAGAGTTGAAGAAAAGATTGTCTAGTGCTCCCATTCTTACAGTTCCAGAAAGTGATAGATTCTGGGTTTAGCAGGGTATTACAGAAGATTCGTGGAAGACTTTTCAAAGATAGTTTCCCCACTAACAGCCCTTACCAGAAAGAATAAGAAATATGAATGGACTGAGGATTATGAGCGGAGTTTTATAGAGTTGAAGAAAAGATTGACAAGTGCTCCCATTCTTACAGTTCCAGAAAGTGATAGAACCTTTAATATATATAGTGACGCATCAAAGTAGGGACTTGGAGTTGTACTCATGCAAGAAGGCAAGGTCATTGCTTATGCTTCTAGGCAACTCAATGATTATGAAAAGAACTACCCTACTCATGATCTTGAGTTAGCAGTAGTAGTCTTCACTCTTAAAATGTAGACACATTATCTGTACGGAGTCCAGTGCATGATTTACACAGATCACCAGAGTCTGAGATTTTTCTTCACTCAAAAGGACCTAAATATGAGACAGCGAAGGTGGCTGGAGTTAGTCAATAATTATGACTGTGAAATCCTTTACCACTCCGGTAAAGCAAATAAAGTGGCTAATAGGTTAAGTAGAAAGACTTGCGCAACATTGATGTCCCTGTTATCATTGTCACCACTACTACAAAAAGAGATAATAGATTATGGAGTTGAGATCATAGATAGGCAACTCTCAGTATTGACATTAGAGTCAAATCTGTTTGAGGATATACAGAAATAATAATATCAAGATTCTGATATTCAAAAGATCAAGCAAGAGATGCAAGAAGGAGAAAGTAAAGAGTTTAGAGTATCTGATAGTGGGATACTCTTTATGGTGACCGTTTATGTGTTCTCGACAGTGAAGAGTTGAGAAAGAAGATTCTTGAAGAATCCCAAAGAACTCCCTATTCTATGCACCCTGGTTTTACCAAAATGTATCAGGATTTGAAAAGAAGATTTTGGTGGTCTGGAATGTAAAGAGATGTTGCTAAATATGTCAGTACATGTCTGACATATCAAAGTGTTAAAGCAGAACACCAGAGGCCAGGAGGAGGCCTACAGCCCATACAAATTCCGGAGTGGAAATGGGAAGATATAGACATGGACTTCATTGTTGGTCTACCAAAGACAATAAATGACTATGATGTTATCTGGGTAATTGTAGACAGATTGACCAAGTCTGCACACTTCTTAGCTATCAAAGTGTCTTACTCAATAGAAAGATTAGCTCAATTATATGTACAGGAAGTGATCCGACTACACGGAGTTCCGAAGACCATTATCTCCGATAGAGATGGTTGTTTCACTTCACATTTTTGGGAGTGTGTACAGACAACACTTGGCACCAAACTGAAGTTTAGTACAGCTTTCCATCCTCAGACTAATGGGCAGACAGAAAGAGTAAATCAAGTTCTATAAGATATGTCAGAGCTTGTGCATTAGATTTCAAGGGCAGTTGGTGCATGTATTTATGTTTAGCTGAGTTCGCCTACAATAACAGTTACCAAGCTACTATTGGTATGTCACCTTATGAAGCTCTTTATCGTAGGAAGTGCAGATCTCCAATCTGTTGGTATGAAAGTAGTAAGAAGAAAGAAATGGGGTAACAGACCGACCTTATTAATGGTACCATAGAAGCTTTAAAGAGCATCCGCCAAAGAATAGAAACTGCTCAGAGTAGGCAAAAGAGTTACGTCGATGTACATCGTAGACCGCTAGAGTTCGAAGTTGGGGATACAGTTGTCCTCAAAGTAGCTCCCATGAAAGGTGTAATGAGATTCGGGAAGAAAGACAAGCTAAGTCCTCGTTACATAGGACCCTACCTAGTAACGAAAAGAGTTGGCAAAGTAGCTTATGAGTTAGAGCTACCTCCAGAGATGTCAGCTATTCACAATATGTTTCATGTCTCAACGCTAAAGAAGCATATCCTTGATACCAACCAAGTGATTGAGCCACAGATGGTACAAGTTCAAGAAGATCTCAGTTATGAAAGTTGACCTATTCAGATAATACATCGAGCAGTCAAGAAACTGAGGAACAAAGAGATACCCCTAGTGAAAGTTCTATGGCTAAACCAGAAGTTTGAGGAGGCAACTTGGGAAATAGAAGATAGCATGAGGCAAAAGTATCTGATGCTATTCTATGTTCGAGGATGAACTTTTTATAAGGTAGGGAGGATTGTAACACCCAGAATTTTTCAGAATTTTCCATAATAAAAAGGAATTAAAAATTTCTTTAAAGGGGTTGGAGCCGAAGCTCAAACCCGAGATCTCTCATTTAGCATTGGTTTAAGTTTCCATTAGGTGGTGGTAAAGCATCATGTTGGAATATGGAACCAATATAAGATAAGGGATAGTAATCACCCTTTTTATGGAAGATGCTTCAACTTCTACTTAGTATATGAAGGATAGAAAGGAGAGAAAATCAAGGATTTTCTCATCCTCCTTCTTCCCTGCCGAAAACCAAGAAAAGAGAGACTAGGGTTCTTGCCAAGAGGAACTAGGGTTTCTCTTCTATTGTGAAGGGTTGGCGAATCACGCAAGGAAGAGGATCCTACGCTCAGTATAGTGAGTTCTAAGCATAAGGATATAAGTAGATCACTCACCTGCAGTAAAAATAGTTTTCGTATGGTGATGTGTGAAACTCATGTATAGTTTTGGGGCATGAAATATATATGCATTTCATCTTGTTTTTATCTTATTAGAGGCATATTTGATAGTTTTTACTTGGTTTAACATATTTTGGGCAAGGATATTGCTGTGTGTTGGATTTTGATGACAGGATGCACAAAACCAGTCGAACCACTCAGCACGTGAAGACACGCCCGTGTCTTGGCTAAGCACGGCCGTGGTGTTTCTTGAAAATTTCGTGCAGAGTCTAGCGACCAACACGCTCAAGGCGTGTTGGTTAAGCACGGCCGTGGCACATGAAGAGCACGCCCGTGCCAGTTAAGCACGGGCAAGGCATGCTATTGAAGAACGAGAAGTCGCAGAGAACACGTCCGGGCCGTGCCGATCAGCACGGGCGTGCCGCTGAGATTCTATAAAAGGGGAGAAGACCTAACACAAAGGGGAGGCGACGGAAATCAGGGAAAAGGAGGCTTTTGTCGAGGCTTGGAGGGGGAAACACCATCAAGGAGAATTTGTAATGTCCATTTCCTATCTATTTGTCAAATTCTCCGGATTTATGGAGTAGTCGTGTAAATCTTAGGAAGAGGGAGTAGCCCTAACTATTTTCATGATTTGTTATTAACTCTGTTTGTTCGATTACGCATATCCTTGTTGGTTGTATCGATTGTTGAATGATGCTTTGATGGGTTTCTACAAAAATGGTAATTGTTTAGATAGGCTTTGCAGGATTCATGTGACAGGATCCAAAGTAGGTAAGAGTCATCTATGTACGTATGCCATAGGACTAGAGATGAATTAAAGTAGATACATTGGCGTGATCTTCAAAAGAGGTCGTCGATAAATTAGGAATCAGCTTACGAATCTGGTAGACGTTTAGATAGGTCTGCGGGAATCTAGTGACAGGATTTTAAAGCATGAAAAGATCGTCTATTTCGGAAACCTTGATAGGGAAAGTTGCATTCGAATAAAAGAAACCGACCTGGGTATAAGTAATCGTCAACGGAGAACTGTCATGATAATAGTTAGAGTGGTGAAACCGTAATCCTAAGATTGTCTTTTATCCCTCAATACTTTCGCTGATTTTCGATCGCTTGAATTGTTTGATTTAGAGCAAATTTATCATTAGATCATTCATCTGGATAATTAAAACTCGTAAAATTCTAGTACTTGTCCCAGTCCCTGTGGGATCGATATTTTATTACTTGACGACAAACCGTGCACTTGCGGAAATAGACAATCAAGTTTTTGGCGCCGTTGCCGGGGACTGCGTCAATATTGGAAAATTACAGTTTGATTAATCCAGATTTCTACATAGTTTTTCTTTTATTTTCAAAATTTTCCTTTTTGCAATTTTGCTCTCTAACTTGCATTGGAAGTATACCTTTCTCGTTGAATGCTTAGGTCAGATCGAGAGGGAGTCCTTTGTGAAGCTGATCCTGAAATAGAACGAACCTTTCACACTCTGAGACGACTTCAAAAACAACGAGAAATGGCTGATCAAGAAGAGAACAATCAGGTAGAGAACAAGCCGTTGAGAGACTATGCTGCGCCAAGTGCTAGAGGCCTGAGATCTAGCATTAGAAGGCCTCCAATTGAAGCAAACAATTTTGAACTGAAGCCTGCTTTACTGTCTATGATCCAACAACATCAGTTCGGAGGAGTGCCTACGGAGGATCCAAATCTTCATCTGGAAGTGTTTCTGGAATTCTGTGAAACTCTAAAATTTAATGGAGCCTCTGCAGATGCGATAAGATTGCGACTCTTTCCTTTTTCCTTAAGGGACAGAGCAAGAGCTTGGTTACATTCGCTTCCATCGAACTGTATCACAACATGGGAGCAACTCGAGCAGAGATTTTTAGACAAGTACTTTCCACCAAGCAAGACCGCTTCACTCCGTAGCCAAATCACAAATTTTCTGCAAAAAGATGGAGAATCTCTTTTTGAAGCTTGGGATCGATTTAAGGGACTACTGCAGCAATGCCCACATCACGGACTGGAGAAATGGCTCGTAATCCATACCTTCTATAACGGAATTTCCT
>JAGFNQ010003219.1:0-46686 GCA_024364735.1 Boesenbergia rotunda | reverse complement strand
TATTCTGCATGGCAAACCGTTGCAAAACGGTATCAATGTATGTACTCTGACTTAGGCCAAGCAATCTCTTAGATCTATCTCTATAGATCTTTATGCCTAGAATATAGGCTGCTTCACCTAAGTCTTTCATTGAGAAGGAATTCCCCAACCAAGTCTTCACAGACTGTAGTGAAGGAATGTCATTCCCAATGAGTAGTATGTCATCTACATACAAAACAAGGAAGACAACTGTGCTCCCACTAACCCTTTTGTAGACACAAGGTTCATCTTCATTCTTGATGAAACCAAACTGTTTGATTGCATCATCGAATCGAAGATTCCAGCTTCGAGAAGCTTGCTTTAGTCCATAAAGGGACTTATGCAGCTTGCATACTCTACCAGTATGCTTTGGATCTACAAAACCCTCAGGTTGTGTCATGTACACTTCCTCGAGGAGGTTTCCATTCAGAAACGCAGTTTTGACGTCCATCTGCCAGATCTCATAATCGTGGTATGCTGCAATAGCAAGCAAGATCCTAATGGACTTGAACATCGCGACTGGAGAAAAAGTTTCATCATAGTCAATACCATGAATTTGCTTGAAACCTTTAGCTACTAGTCTACCCTTATAGGTATGTACAAGTCCATCCATGTCAGTCTTTCTCTTAAAGACCCACTTACACCCAATGGGTTTGACCCCTTCAGGTGGATCAACCAAAGTCCATACTTGGTTGGTGTACATGGAATCCATCTCGGATCTCATGGCCTCTAGCCATTTCTCAGAATCTGGGCTCATCACAGCTTCCTGATAGGAGGTAGGCTCGTTCTCAACGAGCATAACGTCATCATGGTCAGACAAGAGAAATGAGTATCTCTCAGGCTGACGACGTACCCTATCAGACCTGCGAAGAGGTAGGTCTACATGAACAGGTTGTTGTTCCACAGCTTCTTGTGCAACAACCTCATCAACCACCACACTTTGTGGTTCCTGTTCAACTTCCATCAAGGCTTCAGTGCTATTGTCCATGTCTTGAACTTCTTCAAGACTGAACGTACTCCCACTAGTCTTTCTAGAAACAAAGTCCCTTTCTAGAAATACTCCAGTCTTAGCAACAAACACTTTGTGCTGACTAGGAATGTAGAAGTAGTATCCCTTCGTTTCCTTGGGATACCCTATGAAATAACACTTATCAGATTTGGGTCCCAGTTTGTCTGAGACTTGACGTCGTACGTAAGCCTCACAACCCCAAACCCTCATGAAAGACATCTTGGGACTCCTCCCTGTCCATATCGTATATGGTGTCTTCATGACAGCCTTTGATGGAACACGGTTTAGTGTGAACGCTGCCGTGTCTAGAGCATATCCCCAAAAGGATATAGGAAGATCTGCGTGACTCATCATAGATCGTACCATATCTAATAAGGTACGATTCCTCCTTTCGGATACACCATTCCACTGTGGTGTTCCAGGGGGAGTGAGTTGGGATAGAATCCCACACTCAGCTAGGTAGTCACGAAACTCATGGCTCAAGTATTCTCCACCTCGATCTGATCGAAGTATCTTAATACTCTTGCCAAGTTGGTTCTGTACTTCATTTCTGAATTCTTTGAACTTTTCAAAGGATTCTGACTTATGTGTCATCAAATACACATAGCCATATCTACTGAAGTCATCAGTAAATGTGATGAAGTACCTGTAACCACCTCTGGCAGCGACATTGAAAGGGCCACATACATCACTATGTATGAGTCCTAACAAGTCTGTCGCTCTTTCGCTATGTCCACTAAAGGGAGTCTTAGTCATCTTGCCTAGAAGGCATGACTCGCATGTCTCATATGACTCAAAATCAAATGAGTCCAGCAAACCATCCTTATGGAGCTGGGACAAGCGACTCTCATTTATGTGGCCTAAGCGACAGTGCCAGAGATAGGTTGGGTTCAACTCATTTGATCTCAACCTCTTGGTATTCACGTTATAGATAGGGCTCTCTAAGTCTAGAATATAGAGGCCATTCATCAGATGTGCGCTACAATAGAACATATCCTTTAAATAAACAGAACAACATTTGTCCTTTATTATGAATGAAAAACCTTTGTTATCTAAACATGAAACTGAAATGATATTCTTTGTTAGTACAGGTACATAACAACAGTTATTCAATTCCAGTACAAGCCCAGAGGGTAGAGATAGAAAGTAAGTCCCTATAGCAACAGCAGCAACCCTTGCTCCATTGCCTACTCGTAGGTCCACCTCGCCCTTGGCCAATGCCCTGCTATTTCTCAGCGCCTGCACATTAGTACAAATGTGAGAAGCACACCCAGTATCTAATACCCATGATGTAGAAATAGAAAGGTTGACTTCTATAACATTTATACCTGAAGTAGAAGTCTCACTTCTCTTCTTCTTCAGATCTTCCAGGTATACCTTGCAGTTCCGCTTCCAATGCCCAGTCTTACCGCAGTGGAAGCAGGTAGCATCCTTAGCAACCCCACCTTTAGGTTTGAGTGTTGAAGAGCTGGCTTTGCCCTTGGTTTGGGTCTTACCCTTACCTTTGGGCTTCCACTTGCCCTTACCCTTGCCCTTTTGTACCATTAGGACGGTACTGGACTTGGCAGTGGTGAGATTAGGCTCAGCAGTTCTTAACATGTTGAGTATCTCGGGCAGTGGTTTGTCTAATTCGTTCATGTTGTAGTTCATGACGAATTGACGGTAACTCACCGGCAACGATTGCAGGATCAGATCGGTAGCCAGCTCTTGGCCCAAAGGGAACCCCAACCTCTCGAGGTTCTCGACGTACCCAATCATTTGGAGTGCGTGAGTTCCTACAGGGGTTCCCTCTTTCATCTTGCATGAAAAGAGGGCCTGAGTCACTTCAAACCTCTCATGCCTTGCCTGCCCTTGATATAGTTGCTTGAGATGGCCAATCATATCAAAAGCATTCATTTTCTCGTGTTGCTTCTGAAGCTCAGGAGACATACAGCATAGCATTAGGCATGACACGTCTAACGCGTCATCTAGATGCTTCTGATGAGCATCTCTAACACTACGAGCGGCAGAGGCTGGTGGTGCATCAGGAACTGCTTGCTCCAGAACGTACAGCTTACGTTCCTGCGTGAGGACTATCCTCAGATTCCTGTACCAGTCCAGGAAATTAGCTCCTAGGAGCTTGTCCTTCTCAAGAACAGATCGTAGAGAGAGAGTGTTCGTGTTTGACATGGTAATCTACAACATAAAATGCAGAAAATAAATATCCACCATTGTATCATATTTTATTTATCATTTAACTAGGCCTTTAATTAAATGATGCTCCCACTGAATTATAGGGCTTTGGTAGAATCGAGTCATAGATGTGGTAAAACCACACTACTAGATCCACACCAACTAACTATAATTCTCGTAGGTCAAGATCCACATCATACTACGCCTTGAGTTAGCTTTGGCTAAATCGCCCAAGACTTAGTATGATCGGTAGGTACTAATTACCAATTACATCTCTATGCAACTCTTGTTTATAGGATCAAGAATTAACATTTATGAATAATCTTGAGTTAGCTTTGGCTAAATCGCCCAAGACTATTGATAAATGCGATCTTGTCCTACCTTTCCAACTATTGGAGTATGCCTATAGTTAGGCTCGATCCAATTGAGCTAACTAGTTACTCAATCTAATTGAGCTCAATCTAACCCAAGCGTGATAGGCGGGACCAAGGTTGTCCCTCCGCATCCCACCAAGATTAAATGCATTGCTCTGCTTTGGCAGATTCAACAATCGCATATGATCGTGGTAGTGATGGGTATCAAGGCTCGTTAGGCATATACGAGTTGATTTCGATTTAGATCTAATCTAATCGATGATTGCATCGTATTTAGGCATTTATTAAATCTAATTTAACCTAAATGTGTATTAGGTGCACATCAAGATGTGGTTCCCACATTACATGTGCATCACATACACTCATGTATATTCTATTCTATACTAACATGCATCACATACATATAAGCAAAAATAAAATATACAAGAAAATTAAAGTGTGATTAGTCATGGCCCTACTAAGATCTTCTCAAGCCAATGAGAAGATCCTTTGGTCAACCTAGGGTCTAGGCAGCAGCTTCTCCAAGCTCCTCCTTCCAGAACCCCATGTGTTGTCGGCTTGCTTCCCACGAGTCCGTCTTCTCCAGAATTTCCTTCATCTTCAATTTTGTACATTACAAAATTTATACTCGAGTTACATTCGAGTCTTAAACTAATTTTAACAGAAATAATAAATAAAAGGCCGACACGCAGGTCGCAATCACAATACAACACACACAACACAAATAACGGCACGCAGGCCGTAATATGAATTACACACATATTTTAATCTAATTAAAATAGGGTCTTGGGCCATGACCATCACACTACTGTACATAATTCAAAATTATGTATTTTACAGAAATTTATCTAATTTTTCTATGTATTTTACGAATTTTATGAGTCACAACTCCACGGCGGTCCCGTTAAGCGGGTTTCGGGCACAATCACGTGACAAGGCCCCTTGCGGGGTTAGGGGCGGCGCCCCTACTCACGAAATTAATTTCGTGAGTGTCGTATCCGATCTAACAGTGCCTAACCCGCTGTCCCAAAATCTATTTGGGCGAAACTTGCCGTTTCGGAGAAGTTTTTCTCGGTGGTCGAAGTGTACAAGTGCTTCGCACTCGTTGCTTCGCCTCTACGAGAAAAATACTCATAAAATCCTGAAAATTAGAAAAATTATAGAATCATAAACTACTCTAAATTTTGTATCCCATACAAAAAAAAAATAAATACGTGCTTCGCACGTGGCTCTGATACCACTGTTGGGTTTTTCGGGCCGCGAAAACCGCCTTTTCGCGTCGCGGAAACCCCGAGAACCCAAAGCCATGGATCTCGTGCGAAGAAAAATTCCGAAACAAAAATCACGTATTCATTTCATGCTCAAAACTCGATCTACTCCTAGATCTAAAGAGGGATAAACCATTTTACCTTTGGCGCGTGCCCCGCTTAATCCCGCTCGCTCCTTTTGGATGTCGGATCTCTAGGACGTCAAGTGCCGTCCCTCTAGAAGTATCCACGCGAACAAAGTGGATGGAGGAAACCCTTTAGGTGTGCTAGCACCTTTCAAGGGTTCGGCCAAGAGGAGAAGAAGAAGAAGAGCTCCAACACTTGGAGGAGGAAGAAGAGAAGACACACACTAAGAAAAATGGAACAAAACATTGTTTTGTTCTCTCATTGTGGCCGGCCACATAATGGCCATTAATGGCCATTAAGTGGCCGGCCATAATGGCCATTAATGGCCATTAAGTGGCCTGCCATAACCCCCTTTCAATTTGAATTCAAATTCAAATGGGGGGTTACAACCTTTGGAGATGATGTGGAGCATCATCATTGGTCAAATACCAAGCCAAGTCATCACTTGGTCAAGTCAAGGTGAGGTGGTCTTTTGGTCAAGTCAAACTTGCCTTTTATGGACTTTCCATATTTAGTCAAGTCAAACTTGACTCCATTTCTTCTCCCATGTCAAGTCTAACTTGAAGTGGAACCAAGTCAAGTCAAACTTGATTTGGATTTGGGTCAAGTCAAACTTGCCTTTTATGGACTTTCCATATTTAGTCAAGTCAAACTTGACTCCATTTCTTCTCCCATGTCAAGTCTAACTTGAAGTGGAACCAAGTCAAGTCAAACTTGATTTGGATTTGGGTCAAGTCAAACTTGCCTTTTATGGACTTTCCATATTTAGCCAAGTCGAACTTGACTTCATTTTTTTTCCCATCTATTTGTTCTTTGCGTGTGACCCTATAGGTTCTTGTAACGTTGGCAATGCTTCTAACCTCTTAGAAACATAAGCAATGAGCGGTATCTAGCAACACATCATTGCTACCCAAGTTACAAGAATGTTGAGATCCAACATCACCAATGTGACTACTAATTATGACTTTCATAATATGTGACAATGTCCTTCTATCGTTGATATCTAGATTGATCTTCTATGAAGCATAGACCATGTCATCCTCCAATCAATCTATGTGTCTTGAACTCCAAGTAGACTCACTATAATCAAATAAGCTCAATATCTCATATTGCCTTATTTGGGCATTGCCATGCACTTAGTGATCTCACTCTATCAAGACTATGATATCTCTCCCGTCATATAGGAGGGATAGATCCCATCTACATCACTCACATCCCTCCGCATAATTTGTTACATACCCAGTAATCGCCTTTATAGTCCACCCAGTTACGGGTGACGTTTGACAAAACCAAAGTACATAACTCCTTATGTAGGGAACTATGGTGACTTCAGGTCTAAGGACTAATAGTCATACTAATAGTCACATGAGAAAGTATATGACACTCATATAACGATCCATGATACTTTCTCATGGTGGGTCATTCAGTATACATTCTCCAATGCATACTCATGTGTCAACTTGATATCTCATATTCATGACTTGTGAGATCAAGTCATCGTGTTGACCTACATGCTAGTCTCTATGCATTAACATTGTCCCTGAATGTTAATACTTGACTAGGAATAATTAAGAGTAGTGTTCTCTATATCATCTCACTATCGATTCAACCAATCGATTGATATAGATATGAACCTACTACCAAGGACGTTATTACACTTAGTTATTTGGCACCAATACAAGTAAGTATAATAACCATAATCAAATGCCTTTATATATATATATGAAATATGATACAATGAGTCCATACAATAACCATCACATGATTGGCTCTAGGGCTCTCACTAACAATATGGTGGAGACCATATTTATTTATGGGGTTGGTGCGGTAGTTCAATGGTAAATTATTAGTGGAGCGGGTTATCATTAATGGATCGGGCTTAGGATCCATTGGGAGACCAAAACCAACTCCTCCTCATGGTCCCAATTGTAGCCTATATATACCTCATAAAGTCATGAAACCATGACCTAATGAAAGAGAACCAAGCCTTGGGGTTTTTCTCTCCCTCTCCTTCTCACTCCTAGGGTTGGGCGGCGGCAAGGAGTTCCTTAGAGGCCGACGCAAATTGGAGAAAGGGAAGAGGAGAGGCTTTCTTCTTCATCTTCTTCTTCTATTTCTCTCCTTCTTTTCTCCTCTCTTCTCCTTTTGGTTTAAGGCTGGCAACACCATTGGGGGCTAGGGCCAGCCGGTGCAACCTATACAAGGGGGAGGGGCGACGTAAGCTTCAAGTGGAGGAGAAGGTGTTGGTGCAAAATGCATCAGTGATGAACAGTCATCCTCTAGGGTTTCGATGTTTAACAATATACTTAAGTTAATAACAATATATGTTGTTGGTGCAAGATGCATCAGTGATGTCCTCCTCTAAGTGTTTCAATGTTTGACAATATGCTTAAGACAGTGATATATTGAACAAGGGAAGGGTAGCCAAGAAAACTCGACCAAAGTGATAAAAAGTCCTAGTTAACCTAGGCACGAAGTCTTGGTTCGAAGAATTGGGCACTAAGACCTGATCATGGATTGGACACTAAGTCCTGGCTAAGGGCTGGACACCTAAGACCTGACCGAGGGTTGGGCACTAAGTTCTCGTTCGTGGAATTGGGCACTAAGTCCTGGCCGAGGGCTAAGCACCTAAGTCTTGATAAGTGAAGTTAGGCAATAAGTCCTGGTGAGTAAAGCTGGGCAAAAGTCCTGACAAGTGAAGTTAGGTAATAAGTCCTGGTCATGGATTGGGCACGAAGTCTTAGTCGTAGGATTGGGCAAAAGTCCTGGTGAGTAAAGCTGGGAAAAAGTCCAACCGGATGGGTCGGGTGGCAACCGTCTCCTGAGAGGAGTAGGTGAAAGGTGCGTTCCCCGAGATGGGAACATAGGCGTCGGTTTGACCTAGGGTTTCATGGAAATCCGAAGTCAGAACCAAACCCTTAAGGCTAAGGATATACTTGTGTTTGCCTTGTATTTATGTCTCTTGTAGGTACCTAAAATTGAAGACAAAGCAAGTAAATAAACACACAACAGGGCTGGAAAGCACGCTACTAGGCGCCTCCATCAACCAGTGCGCCTCAATCAACTAGGCGCCACAATGAACCAGGTGCCTGAGTCATTCAGGTGCCCTAGATGAAAGCCTTATCCGCTGCTGTGAGTTCGTCGTGAGGATGGGGTTTGACCAAGCTGTATGAGGCGCCTCATTGATCACAGGCGCCCAGTAACAAGCCTATAAAAGGGGCTTCGACCCCTCAACTCAGTACAACATTTGAAGATCATTCTGAGCCTTCCAAGTGACAAAAAAGTGCTAACGACGAAGCTCTGTGACCAAGGAAGCTCCGGGAGGAAGTGCGCGACACTTCGGAGTACTAGACCGGTCGAGTCTTCGACTCTTTCTATTTGGTTTGATTTACTTTCCGTACTTAATTTCTTTAATATTTTTTATTGTAAATATTGCACTATAAGACGGGTTTCTCTGCCTCCGGAAAGTCCAGAAAGGAGACCATTAGTGGACGAGTGTTTCCCGTGCTTAGGTCTTGGATGTACTGACCCTGGGGGGTTGGGAATCAAGTAAAAAATCACGTGTGCGATCTGTTGTTTTGTTTTTCGTTCTATTTTTCTACTGCTACTAACTTTGTGTCCAAAATGAACGAACGAAAGTTTACCCAAGTTTTCGAAAAGTTTTTACGGTCGATATTCAACCCCCTCTATCAACGGCACCGATCCCCCACAATTGGTATCAGAGCCTGGTCGCTCTTCACCGGACTAACAGCCGACGGAGCAAAGACGCCATGAGTTGAGGGGGAGCCCAGGGGTGAATCAGGTACGTTTTTTTTAAAATGTCAATTTTTAAATTTCATATTACGTGTTTCAAGTGCAGGGAGAGAGGACACTATAAAAATCAGTGTCCTACTCGTAAGACTCGAACTTCACCACCGGCGACAAAGGAAGTACCAGCACCCGGAGTCCGACGGGACAAAAGTTACATCAAATGCTTCAAATGCGAAAAGTACGGACACTATAAGAATCAGTGTCTGGCAAAGGTACAAAAAATTTATATTCAAAAAGATTTTCAAATTCCTGCACTATCTTACGTAGATAATTTAGATAATTTTTCTGAAAAATTAATCTTTGTGAATAGTCAAATCAATATTTTGCATGACCGATTGTAAAATGTAGATAATATTCAAATATCAGAACTTAACTGTTTAATCCTTAATATCAATTCAATAATTTCTAAAATTAATTCTAAGATTAGATCTGATAATTTTAATTCTGAAATTAGATCTGAAAATTTTAATGATAATCCTGAAAATTCAGAAATTAACACTGAGAATTTAGAAATTAAATATGAAAATATTGAAAATAAGTATGAAAATATTGAAAATATTTCTGAGAATAATAATTATATTTTTGAGAATATTGAAAATATTTCTGAGCATAATGAGGATATTTCTGAGGATAGTGGAGATGAACTATTTTTAGATAATAATTTAATTATTAATTTTTTGAATAATCCTGAAGATAATTATAAAACATTAATTAGTAGCCTAGAAAATTACTCCATCTATTATGAAGATGTAAAAGGATATGATTTTGATGATGAGGATGAGGAGGAAGGTGAATTTTCTAGAATCAAGGCTACTGTTAATAAAACTTACAAAAATTCAAACAAATCAGAATTGTTAGAAAAACTTGAAAAGTTAAATAAAGAAGAAATAGTAAATAAATCAGATATTTTTGAAATAATGTAGATGATCGAACTAAACCCACAACTATTAATTAACCCAAAAATTTTGAAATCTAAATCTTAGCAATTTTTACCTTAATTATTTCAACTCCAATTAAATCTTAACAATTTTTACCTTAATTATTTCAACATTAAATAAATCTTATTTAATTGTTTTACTTAATTTATACCTTAATTAATTAGATTAATCCTTAATTAATTTGATTAATCCTAATTTAATTTAATGCTAATTAATCCTTAATTAATTTAATCCTAATTAATCCTTAATTAATTTATTCCTAGTTAATCCTTAATTAATTTGACTTTAATTAATCCTTTATTAATTTAATCCTAATTAATCCTTTATTAATTTAATCCTAATAAATCCTTTATTAATTTAATACTAATTAATCCTTAATTAATTTAATCTTAATTAATCCTTAATTAATTTGACTTTAATTAATCTTTAGTTAATTAAACCTAATTAACCCTTAATTAATTTGACTTTAATTAATCCATAATTAATTTAATACTAATTAATCCTTAATTAATTTAATCCTAATTAATCCTTAATTAATTCCTAATTAAATCTTAATTATTTTAACATTAATTTAATTTTAATTTTTTAATCACTTTAATTCCAATTAATTCTTAAATAACTTAAACTCAAATTAAATAAAATCTTACCCAAACTACAACAATTAATATAATAATATTAAATATGTCAAAGTGGGTTGACATATTCGCGGGTTCACACGACATATATCAAATCGAGAATTTGATACATTATTAGAAACTTAAGTAAAATGATTTGAATTGTTTGACTCATGAATAACTACCATGCTCATGCATTTGCTATTTTTTTTATATATATGTCATGTCATTCATGTTTAATTTTATGCATGATTTAGAACGGTTATAGAAAAAGACTAGTTGAAACTTGAACAACCTAGTATTAGGTGGAGGTGAGATGATAGTACATTAGGGAAGCCCTTCTAATAAGGTCATGTAAGGTAAGACGTACCCTACTTGGTCTGTTTAGTCTGGGGGAACTAGTCGAAGCTACCGATCCAAAACCTAAGCTAGTTAGACCAAAATTTTTCAAGAAGTAATTTGAAAATGAACTTTTGATAAAAGGCTTTGACAAGGAAAGGGTTGTTGCTCCAATAAGGCTACGGCCAAAGAAGGCCTCTGTGCCTCGCCAAGACCTGGAAGCCGATTATCGAAACTCAAATTCAATTTACTTTTTGATAAATTTAAATCTAACACAAGTTTTGATTAAATCATAGATTTAACAATAAATTGAGAAAAATTATTCAAGCATCTCACAATACACCCATAATGCAACCATGCTTGCTTGTACTGAGACATCTAAAATGGGTGAGATATTAAGGACTAATGAATTGAAAAATATTTTTCAAAATTGTTTTCCAAAATTCTTAAAATATTTTTCCAAAATTCTAAAAATCTATTTTCAAAATAGTGCTTTAACATAATAATATTTTTTTGGATTTCATGCTTGTCTGAGTGCTTATATATTATACATTTTCAAAATTATAATTTTTTGAAAAATTATTTGACCTACACAATTAGACACAAGCCTCTTAGGTCAACATTAAAGTCCCCTTAAGGCACTTAAATAGAGTCAAACAGTGTTGGATACAGGGGGAGTGTCTTATTCTTTTAATATTTTTTTTTGATATTTCAAAAACCGTGCTTGAAAAATTATTATCACTTAGGTTTTTCGAAAAAGGTTTTTGCTTTAAAATTATCATCATTCTAAATTGTATTTTCGAAAATTGTCTCCTTGAGAATTATCACACTCAAAATGTTGTTCACTCTTTTTATTTTGATAAACCCTAAAGACACAGAGAAGGTCTACTTCATGATCTACAAGGACCTAGGATGTGTCAAATTTAGGAGGAGTCTAAATCAAAAAGAAATTATTTCTAACAAATAAATTTTCAAAATTATTAGACAGTTCTTATAATTTGAATCAAACCTTAAGACTCAGAGGAAGATTGCTTGTAGTCAACAAGCTTCCTAGGACTGTGTCATGTTTAGGGGGAGGTCAAATTAAAAAATTATTTTATAACAAAAAATTATGTTTGCTTGCACTGTATTTTTAAAATCCTTTTAAAAACATAAGTAATTTTTTTTTTCAATACTATCATTTTTTTCACTTTCAATTTTGTTTTGTGTTTTTTAATACTTTTGGAAATAATACTTACTTGAATTTAGAGAATTTTCTAGGACACTTAGGAAAATATCCTTGTAGTTAACAAGGTTTCCTAGGATTGTGTCAGACAGGAAAACCAACCAAGTCAAGTAAAGTACTAGTTTTTTCAAAGTACTTATATTTTTCAAAAAGTGCATAATATTTTTTCAAAAGTACTTATATTTTTCAAAAAGTACATAATATTTTTCAAAAGTACTTATATTTTTTAAAAAGTGCATAATATGTTTCAAAAGTACCTATATTTTTCAAAAAGTGCAACATAATCCTCTCAAATTGCAAAATAGTTTTTTTTCAAAGTATATTTTTTTTTTGCCCAATGTTTCTCAAAATACTAAGGACAATATTTTTTTTAAGTATAAGCATTTTTTCAATACATTTTTCAAAAAGTAACTGCATTTTTCAAAAAGCTCAATATATTTGTTAAAAAAATACTTGTATTTTTTCAAAAATGCTAATATTTTTCTAAAGTACACCATATTTTCCAAAATACAAATTTTTGTGCAAGACATGTTTTTTTCTAAGACCAAATGTCTTTTGAAAGTACAAATGCACTGTGTTTCACTAAGTGAAAATTTTCCTCTAATGTGCATAGCTTCTTTTAAACATCTTTTATGAGTGCAAGTTTTTTTTTAAAAAACTTTCTAATTCTTCTAAGGCAATATTTTTTTTCTAAGTGGACAATTTTCAAAGTTCAAAATACTTTTCAAAACTGGAGTTATTTGGTGCAATTTAAGTACATAGTTTTTTTGTAACTAGCGGTTTGCATTCAAAAGAATTAAACCAAGCACTTTCAAAAGATGTTTTTTTTTTAATTTTTCATTGTTGGTGCAAGGATGTTTTTGTCATTTTTGATGTATGACAAAGGGGGAGAGTGAGTGAGCTTAAGTTAGAATTTTTTTTTGTCTTCTTCCCAAAGGAGAAAAATGAAAATCAAAATGTTTTTTTTCAAAAAGGGGGAGAGTGAGCTTAAGTTAGAAATTTTTTTCTTTCTCCCAAAGGATAGAGTGCTTTCCCAATAGATCAAAAAAGGATTATAGTTTACCCCCTTCATCCAATCTAACTTAAGATATTGTCAAACATCAAAAAGGGGAGATTGTTGGTGCAAGATGCATCAGTGATGTCCTCCTCTAAGTGTTTCAATGTTTGACAATATGCTTAAGTCAGTGATACATTGAACAAGGGAAGGGTAGTCAAGAAAACTAGACCAAAGTGATAAAAAGTCCTAGTTAACTTAGGCACGAAGTCCTGGTTCGAAGAATTGGGCACTAAGTCCTGATCATGGATTGGGCTCTAAGTCCTGGCCAAGGGCTGGGCACCTAAGACCTGACCGAGGGTTAGGCACTAAGTCCTGGTTCGTGGAATTGGGCACTAAGTCCTGGCCGGGGGTTGGACACCTACGTCCTGATGAGTAAAGTTGGGCAATAAGTCCAGGTGAGTGAAGCTGGGCAAAAGTCCTGACAAGTGAAGTTAGGCAATAAGTCCTGGTCGTGGATTGGGCACGAAGTCCTGGTCGTAGGATTGGACAAAAGTCCTGGTGAGTAAAGCTGGGCAAAAGTCCAACCGGATGGGCCGGGTGGCACCCGTCTCCTGAAAGGAGTAGGTGAATGGCGCATTCCCTGGGATGGGAACTTAGGAGTCGGTTCGACCTAGGGTTTCACGGAAATATGAAGTCAGAACCAAAATCTTAAGGCTAAGGATATACATGTGTTTGCCTTTATTTATGTATCTTGCAGGTACCTAAAATTAAAGACAAAGCAGGTAAGCAAACACACAATAGGGCTGGAAAGCAGGCTACTAGGCGCCACCATCAACCAGGGCGCTTCAGTCAGCTAGGTACCTCAATGAACCTGCCGCCTGAGTCATTCTGGCACCCTAGAGGTCTAGGGCTCCCTGGATGAAAGCCTTATCCGCTGTTGCGAGTTCGGCGCGAGGATGGGGTTTGACCAAGCTGTATGAGGCGCCTCATTGATCACAGGTGCCCACTAACAAGCCGATAAAAGGGGCTTCGACCCCTCAACTTAGTACAACATTGGAAGATCATTCTGAGCCTTCCAAGTGACTACAAAGTGCTAACGACGAAGCTCTGTGACCAAGGAAGCTCCGGGAGGAAGTGCGTGGCACTTCGGAGTTCCAGATCGGCCGAATCTTCGACTCTTTCTATTTGGTTTGATTTACTTTCCATACTTAATTTCTTTAATATTTTTGATTGTAAATCTTGCACTGTAAGACGAGTTTCTCCACCTCCAGAAAGTCTGTAAAGGAGAACATTAGTGGACGGGCGTTTCCCGTGCTTAGGTCTTGGACGTATTGACCCTGGGGGTTGGGAACCAAGTAAAAAATCCCGTGTGCAATATGTTGTTTTGTTTTTCGTTCTATTTTTCCACTACTACTAACTCTGTGTCCAGAACGAACGAACGAATGTTTACGCAGGTTTTTGAAATGTTTTTACGGTCGATATTCACCCCCCCTCTATCGACAGCACCAGTCCCCACATATGTTAGACAAGGTAAGGGTTAGTCAAAGTGATCAAGGGTTAAACCAAACAGGATCTTATGTTTGGTAGGGTTAACCCAGGTTTGATCAGTTTGATAAAGGGTTATGCCAAACAAGATCTGATGTTTAGCAGAATAAATGCAACCAAGGGTTGGTCAGTTTGACCAAGGGATTAAACCACACCGGACTTAAGGTGTGAGATAATATTTACCTGAAGATTGCAGGAAGTCTAGTCAGAATCATGATGACTAGCAAAGAAGTGATTTTGGTGAATGAAACCCCAGTGAGTGAAGTCAGGTCCTATCAAGGGAAGCTAGGTGAACTAAATCCTGGTGAGTGAAGCTGGGTCCTAGCAAGGGATGCTTGGTGAAGGAAATCCTAGTGAGTGAAGCTAAGTGAAGTAAATCCTGGTGAGTGAAGCTGGGTCCTAGTGAGTGAAGCTAGGTGGACTAAGTCCTGGTGAGTGATGCTGGACACAAGGCCTTGGTCAGGGGGACTGAGCACTAAGTCCTGGTCAAGGATCAGGCAATGGAGTCTTTTCAAACAGAAGTAGAGATGGGTCGAGGTCGTACGTCTCGAGATCCGAGTTCTACGAGGCCGAGCAAAAGTCCAGTCGGAGGCCCCGGTTGGCAAAAGATTTAGTCGAGCGGGAATCACGAACAGAAGTAGAGATGGGTCGAATGTCTCGAGATTCGAGTTCTCGGAGGCTAAGCAAAAGTCCAACCGAAGGTTCCGGTTGCTAAACACAACTTCTCCAAGTGTGGAGTAGGTGAGGACACGTTCCCGGGAAAGGGAACATTAGGAATCGGTTCAACCTAGGGTTTTGGGTGAAATCCAAAGTCAGAACCAGTCATTAAGTCTAAGTTTATCTATATATTTGTCTTGTGTTTGTTGTCTTGAAGGTACCTGGAGTTGGAGGCAAGATAGGAAAGCAAACGTAGGAGAAAACGCACCTGGGAAGACCTTCCTGGGCGCCTGACTTAATTCAGACACCCAAGGTAGGTTGGGCATCCAAGTTAGAGCAGCCCCATCCCAGGCAGCTGGCAAGCCACGTGCCTATGGCTTCCCAGGCAGCTGGGAAGGCAGGTTTTATCTCAGCTGTGGTTTCGGAGGATCGGATGAGTTTTGACCGCGACGTGGCAGACACCTAAGAACATACAGGCGCCCGTGAAGCCTGTATATAAAGGGGTTCGATCCCTCATTGCTGACATCAATTCTCACATTTGCTAATGCAGTCTGTGTAAAGCAAACACGCTTAAGTCGAAGCTCTGCGACCAACGAGGCTCCAGGAGGAAGTGCGCGACACTTCGAACTTCCAGAGTTGGCCGAGTTATTTTTTGGTTTTCTTTTATTTACGAATTTAATTTACTTATTCATTTTTTGTAACTTGAACTATAAGACGGGTTTCTCAGCCTCTGGAATGTCTGGAATGGAGACCATTAGTGGACTCACGATTGAGTGCTTAGGTCTTGGATGTACTGACCCTGGGGGGTTGGGAACCAGGTAAATCCCGCATGTTTATTTTGTGTTTTGTCTTTCTTTTATTCTATTATTTTCCGCTGCGTACTATCCTTGATAGAAAGATGATTTTCGACGAGTAAGCGACGAATTTTTCAAGTCAATATTCACCCCCCCTCTATCGACCGATACCGATCCTACAAATGGTATCAGAGCCTAGAAGCTCTTCACCGGACTAACAGCCGACGGAGCAAAGACGCCAAGAATTAAGGGGGAGCAAGGGGTGAATACAGGTATTTTCTTAATTATGTCATTTTTTAAATTTGATATTATATGTTTTAAGTGCAGGGAGAGAGGACACTATAAAAACCAGTGTCCTACTCGTAAGAATCGTTCGTCACCACCAGCAGCAAATGAGGTACTAGCTCCAGGAGTCCGGAGGGACAAGAGCCACATACATTGCTTCAGATGCCAAAAGCTAGGACATTACATGAACCAGTGCCCAGACTGGAAAAAGGCTCGATCCACAACGCCGAAAAATGCAACCAAGGTAATGAAGGTACAAAAAAATTAGTTTTGGTAGTAATTTTCAAATTCCTCCATAGTTGTGCAAGCATTCTGAAAATTTAGATAACTTTTTAAATTTTTTTGATAAATTAGATTTTTTGAATAGTCAACTTAATGTATTGCATGACAAATTACCATATATATACAATAGTAAAATATCAGATATTAATTCTTTAATCTTTAATATTAATGCTAAAATTTTCGAAATTAATAATAATTCTGATAATGCTATGGATAATAATACTTTAATTTATGATAATTCTGATAATGTTAAGGGTAATAATACTTTAATTTATCATAATTCTTATGATGCAAAGGATAATAATATTTTAATTTCTAATATTTCTGATAATGTTAAGGATGATGATAAGATTTTAACCTCTAATAATAATGTTGATAATCTTAATATATCTGAAAATAATATTAATGATAATGCTGAATACATTTCTGAATATAATGCATACAACTTTAATAAATAATCCTAAAAATTATTCTACCTTTTATTGAGATAATGATACAATTTTAAATTCAGAATATGATTATGAAGATGAAGATGAAAATGAATTTAGTAGAATTAAAGTTATGTTTAATAGGGCTTACAAGAAATCAAATAAAATAGAAGTATTAAACAAAATGAAAATTTGAATTCAAAAGAAATACTAGATGAATTAGAAATTGTTGAATTAATGGAAATGATTCAACCAGACACAAAATTCTTAACAACTTTAATAAGTTAATTTTAACTCTAATTAATTCGTAACAATTTTAACATTAATTAATTCTTAAACAATATTAATTCTTAATAATTTTAACTATAATTAATTTTTAATAATTTTAATCTTAATTAATTCTTAATAATTTTAACTCTAATTAAACTTTAATAATTTTAATCTTAATAATTTTAACCTTAATTAATTCTTAATAATTTTAATCCTAAATAATTCTTAATAATTTTTACTGTAATTAATTTTTAATAATTTTAAATTTAATCAATTCTTAATAATTTCAACCTTAATTAATTCTTAATAATTTCATTCTTAATTAATTATTAATAATTTCAATCTTAATTAATTCTTAATAATTCAATCTTAATTAACCCTTAATAATTTTAATCTTAATTAATTCTTAATAATTTAAATCTTAATTAAATCATAATAACTCAAAACATAATTAATCCTTAATAACTTAAATTGTAACTAACTTTTAACAACTTAATCATTTTAACAACTTGAAATCTTAAATCTTAATTAATTAATAATTCTATAACATATTCATTCCTTAATTCAACAAAATCCACGAACTAAATTCCAAATAATTACTTTCAGATATGAAATTAAATAAAATTTTACTCAACTGGAGCAATCAATTTAATAACAATAAATATGTCAAAGTGGGTTGACATATTCGCGGGTTCACATGGTATGTATCAAATCGAGAATTTGATACATTATTAGAAACCTAATAAAATTACTTGACTTGATTGACTTATGCATAAATGTCGTGCCCATGCATTCACTTATTTTTCCTTAAATATCTGTTATGTCATCCATATTTATTTTTTTGCATTACTTAGAACACTTAGATAGGAAAAAGATTGGTTGATACTTGCCTAACCTAGTACCTGTTAGGATGTATACTAAAAGACTTGCTTTTGGTTAGGTTACATCTACATTTTAAAGAGAATCGCAAAATCACACAGTGCATGTTTATATTAGTATGTGCACAAGCTGTCTGATACTTGGCATTGTAGATAACATGGTGTGTGGTGTCGCACAGAAGATCATGTTATCAGGTTCCTTGCCGAAGTATAAGAAAGAGGCTCACAATCGAGATGGAGTTGGACAAACCATCGGGATGGTTGTAGTGTAATTAGGTGTGGATTATCTTAACCATAGAATTACACTAGTGTACTTTGAGTACATTGAGTAGGACCAAAAGAGAGGTCATCCAATTTTGTACTAACTTCGTAAATTGGATTAGACCTCGGATTGATATTATGGAGTATGATCTCTTAATCCCGAAATAATGGCTGGCATATATTATTAATTATTATTTCTTTGATTTATACCAATAGACGAGATCTATTCCGTTAGATCGATAGGCCCGGTAAGTTGGGAGATAATATTAATAATATGATGAGTTGTTGATTATTGACGGAGTCCATGTCCTGGTGAGTCAGGATGATGATGCCCCCTTGGTGAGCTCAAAAAGGTCATCATGTCAAATCTTGCAAGTGGACTATGGTCCGGTATGACGAAACAGTTGAGTGGTACTAATCAAGGATAATGAGGATAATTAATTTAATTATCAGTAAATTAAATTAATTATCGGGCATACGATATTTTAAACACGGAGAGATGGACGACTCGTAATAGGTGGAGCCCATATGAAAATATGGGGTTGGTGAGGAAGTACAATTGGATCCTTTAGTAGAATGGATCACCATTAATGGATCGGTTTTGGATCCATTAGCGGGCCAAGAACCAACTCCTCCTCATGGTCCATACCTTAGCCCTATAAATACCCCATAGGGGTCATGAAATAAGGTCAGATGAATTAATTGAGAATTAATTCGGATTAATCACAAAACCCACCAAAAACCCTATTTTCCTAATCTCTCTCTCTCTCTTAGGGTGCCTTTGCGTCGGCGAGAAGAAGCAAGGAGAAGAGGAGATTTCTCCTCATCCTCTCTTGATCTCTTGGGCGTGAACGATCGACAGGAGAGGGAGGAGCACATTGGTGCTCGGCTTGGAGCAGAGGAGCGGGCGGAGGTTGGCCGACGACGGGTTTGAGCACCTTGCGGCGCCGGCGGCAAGAAGGAAGGAGAGTTCACCTTTCCTCCTTTCTTCCTCCTTGTTCTCTTCACCTTTCCTCACAATCATCTCCTCCTCTACGTGCGCAAGCAAGGAGAAGCTTCCGCCGGCCGGAAAACAGAGGCATGGTCCATTGTATAGCGCCGGCGGTGAGGGAGAAGGGTTAGGGTTTTCCGGCAGGTTTTAGGGAAGAGGAAGGAACTTTCTTGTAACACCCAATAATTTTCTGGTATTATTAGGGATTTTTCGGAATTTTTCTAGCATTTTTCGGAATTAAAATAAAAAGAAAAAAAAATTAAAGGGTCGGGTGGGGATTGAGCTCGCGACCACGCGAGAAGCCAATCACTAAGCAAGTCCAAGTAACCAACTAGGCAAGAGTATCAAGCACAGAAAAGGATGAAGCGAAATAATATTATAGTTGATTTAGCCCGTTTCATGAAGAGGTATTTAAACTTCCACTTAAGTTGAGTTAAGACCCCATTAGGGCTTGGAGGAGGCCGCGCGAGTAGGGTGGGGGGCTGCGAAAAACAGGGAAGAAAAGGAGAGTTTTCTCCTCCTTCTTCTTCCTCTTGAAGTAGAAAACCTAGGGCTTCTTCCCTAGGGCCAAGGGTGAAGTTTTCTTGCAAAGGAAGAGGAAAAGAACCCTACGCTAGGAGTTTCGAGATACTTAGTGAGTTTTCTTCAAGAAAAGGGTATGTAAATCACTCACCTGCAATAGGAGTAGCTTCCCATGTAGTTTTCTTGTTGTAGAACCTTGATTTTGTAATCTAAGTGCATGCTTGGAGAATATTGTTTATGGTGTGATTTAAGTTTCTCAAGAATACATGTTTTTAATCATAGAACTTGAATTGGAGTAGATTTTATATGTGTGATCTAAGCATGAAAGGCCAAGTTCTTGAAAAGTCCCAAAGATGAGTTTTGGGTTAAGGGCACGCAAGGTGCTCTATGAAAGTTCCAAGTGAGAAAGGTAAAGTTTTGTAGTTGTAACGCCCCGAAATTTCCCATATGAAATATTAGGAAATATATAAATTCATGAATATGAAATATGGTGAAATTCATGAAATAGTATCATGAAATATTATGAAATATTATGAATTCGTAAATATGAAATATTATGGAATTCATGAAATAGTATCATGAAATATTATGAAATATTATGAATTCATAAATATGAAGTATTATGGAATTCATGAAATAGTATCATGAAATATTATGAAATATTATGAATTCATAAATATGAAATATTATTGAATTCATGAAATAGTATCATAAAATATTATGAATTCATAAATATGAAGTATTATGGAATTCATGAAATAGTATCATGAAATATTATGAAATATTATGAATTCATAAATATGAAATATTATGGAATTCATGAAATAGTATCATGAAATATTATGAAATATTATGAATTCATAAATATGAAATATTATGGAATTCATGAAATATTATCATGAAATATTATGAAATATATGAATTCATGGAATATAATTAATATTATGAGATTTCATGATGGGCTTGGCTTAATGGGCTTGGATTAGTGCAAAATGTGATAAAAAGAAAATATAGAAGGGAGGAAGCAGGGATTGAACCTTGAACCTCCTAGTTGCACTAGCCATGTCATAACCAATGCACCAAGCCATGCTTCTTGTGGAAAGAATAGGAACATGCTTGTTAAAGCGAGGAAAGTGAAGAGACATGTCTCTTCATGAGAAAAGTATAAATAAGGGAAAGGGAAGTTGGAATAACTTCCTCTTCTTCTTCCTCTTCACTTCTCCACCGAAACTCAAGCTTTCCCCTTCTCCATTTTCGAAAAAGAAAACCTAGGGTTTCAACCTTAGGGTTTGGAAAGAAGGAGATCTCACCCAAGGACCTTGCTCTCTCTACTAGGGCCAAGGGTTCTATAGAAGTACTAGGAAGGAGAACACTCACCTTCCTTCAACCAAGGGCATCTTAAGAAGTTAGAGAAGGAGAAAATCAAGCGAAAGGATGTAAGTATCCCCTCGCCTGCAGTGTAATAGTTCTTGAATGTGGTATCCTTTAACATGTTGTAAACAAAAACCTAGGGTTTTTGTTCTTGTATGTTTCGGCCACCCCCCTTAGGGGAAGGCCTTGTTTTCTTTTGTTACATGATTAGACCCTTGATACTTAGGGAATATGTGTATATTGATTTCCTTCATGATAGTTGAACAAAAGGGAAGAAGAACTAGGGTTTTGGTTCTTGTAAGATTCGGCCACCCCCTTAGGGGAAGGCCTTGTTCTCTTTTGTTACATAATTAGACCCTTGGAACTTAGTATATATGTATATGTGTGGTTTATGCAAATGTCGTGAACAAAACCTAGGGTTACACCCTTGTGTAGGTTTCGGCCAACACCCAAGAAGGGACCTTGGTTACCCCTTGATGCATGTGAAGACCCCTTGGAATTTAGAGTATACCTATATGTTGTGTCCCTACATTTTTGTGATAGCAAAACCTAGGGTTTTGAACTTGGGTGGGTTTCGGCCAAGGCTTAGAAAAAGGGGTTAGTGAGGGTTGAATTATCCTACAATATATCCATGTTTAAGATAAGTATACAAGGTGTTTGAATAAATGTATGTGTGAATGATTAATGCAAAAGTCCTAATATTTCCCTACTCTTGATGTTTCGGCCAACCCACTAGGACTAGGGTTTGTAAAGCTCAAACTACCCTATGATATATGTTTATGGTTGGGGATGATCATATGTATATGTATGTGGTGTTAAATGGAATGGTTGATAAGGAAACCTTAATTGTTAGCATGCTTTGATATGTTTATGTATGAGGTGTTTAAATGAGATGTCCGATTGAAATCTTAATTGATAGCATGCTACCACTTTCTACGATATGAGTATGACCTATGTGACCAAAGCTTGTCAGGTCTAAGGTAGGGTAAGTGGTTGAAATATGATGAATGATGAAATATGATGAACATGTATGAAATGTGATGTATATATGAACATGTATGATATATGATGCATGTATGAACATGTATGAAACATGATGAATATATGAACATGTATGAAATATGACGTATGTATGAGCATGCCTTATAGCCCATGGGGTACATTTATGAAATTGCATGTGATATGTTAAAATGCTTAAATGGATACTCAAATAAGTATGGGATCAAGAGCACCCCTTATGTTGTGTGGTGTGTCCCTACGGGATCATGAGCACCCTTGAAGAGTGGTGTGTCCCATAAGAGTGAATATGGAGTATCCCTTAGCATATATGTAACAGCATGATAAGTATTTTACTTTTAAGTTGTGTACCCGACTCGGAAGGGGGTCGTTAAATAAATCCGGGGTGCATGTTAATGTGGCTTCGGTAGGACGGAAGGGTCCTGCTCTAATGAATTGGTGGCTCGCTACCCCAATTCATTAGGGAACGCGCAATAGTTTCCGCGCGATAGTTGGTACACAACAGGGCCCAATATGATATGGATGTATTTTTAAGTAATACCATTATGGAAATGTTTTGAAAACATTCATTGAAAACATTTGTTAAATGTGAAGAGTATGCTTATGGTACTTGATACTGCATGCTTAGAAACTTGGATGTTTAATATGCTTTGATGAACTCATGCTTATGATTTATTATGTGTACATGTTATGCTTTCGTATGGTTTTAGCGAGTAGGACAGGATCCTTACTAAGCATTTATGCTTACTAGTTTATATGTTATCTTATGCTGCAGATAAGGGTAAGGAACCGTTAAACTAAAGGAAGAGGCAGGAGGCCGAAGATGTGTGGGGTGGTGGCTCGGGAAGAAAAGACTTCTATATCTACATATGCTTATGTTATGCTCCTTGACAATAAGTGTTAGTGATTAGGATTGACATGGCATGATAGTGTTTACCTTGGAGGTCTCTTATACTTGATTATGTTATGAGTTACATTACTAGTGATATTATCATGTTGTAGAATGACTTTGATAGTTAAACAAGCATGCTTAGTCCTTAAGTCCTTGCATTGTTGTTTTAATGTCATGCTAGGAGATAGAAATAGAAAAAAAAATATTACTATATGATTGAATGTACGTAACCCCGCCCCGAGAGTAGATATAAGGGCGGGCGTTACAGGTTGGTATCAGAGCCAAGTTTCCCCTCCACCACACACACATCAAGCTTCTTCCTGCCGCTTCCAAGTAAGAAATCCTAACTCGCTTATATTATTTCATGTACAGTAATGATATTAATAGAGATGGTTTATGCTTGCATAATATAGAGATGATTTTTGCTTGCATAACAAGGAAAAGTAGCAGTAATTCTCATGTTAACTTATTTATCATCTGTATGATATATATATGGCTAGAAGACGTAGCAACCGGGGTAATGAGACAGTACCCCCACCTGATATGATGCAAGTGATCACAGATCTGCAGCGTCAGGTCACTGAACAACAGCAGATAATAAACACTCTGATGACCCAGCAGGGGAACACTACAACCCCGCAGGGAAGTCAGAATGTAATGCCTACTGAGCCTCCAACTGCACAAGCACCCCCGGACACTCCGGCCCGGGGAGCCCGACAGGAGGCCTATTTGATTCAGTGGCAGAGACTTAAGCCGGAAAAGTTCTCGGGCACCTGCGAGCCCTGGGACGCCCAGGCCTGGCTCAAGACAGTTGAGAGCATGGTGGAATTATTAGATTGGCCCGAGCACGAGAAAATTAAATGTGTCTCGTTCTGCCTCACTGGCGACGCCAGGATGTGGTGGGAACGGGTAAAGGCTAGAAGATCAGTGGACCAGATGAAGTGGAAGGACTTTGAGTCCGAATTTCTGGAGGAATTCTTTAATATGCGAGTCACAAACAGACATTTTGATGAGTTCACTGAATTCCGGCACGGAAATCTCTCAGTCAACGATGCTGTTAAGCAATTTAACCGACTGGCACGATTATGTCCGGAGTTGGTCAGTACAGAGAAAGAAAGGGTCAGATTAATGCTCAAGATGCTCAGGCCCGAGATAGCTCTGAATGTAGCTGGTGGCGTTAATAGGCCCCAGACCACAGAGGAGCTGTTCAGCAGTGCCCTTATTACTGAGCATTATCTAAAGAAGATGAACCCGCAGAGCCAACCACTGACCGCCAGCAAGAGTCAGGATCAGTCGGGAGGTCAGAAACCTCCAAATAGCAACCCCCACTGGATGAAGAACCAAAATGGAAAGAGAAAGCCAGGGGATAAATCTGCCAGTGGTTATTTAGGCAAGAAGCCTAAATATCCCCAATGTGCCAATTGTGGGAAGATGCACCAAGGGACATGCCTTTTAGGCACTAGGAGATGCTATACTTGCGGAAAGGAAGGACACATGGCCAGAGAGTGTCCTGCCGCAGCCAAAGCACCTCAGCCGCAATATGATCAGTACAAAGGTGCTCCTCCCCAGTTACACCTGATGCAGGCAGCTATAGATGGTACACATATATGCCAGGGGAGATTAGAAGCCCCGCCTGCCACGACAAACGCCAGGGTTTTCTCTCTTACGAAAGAAGAGGTGGCGACTGCCTCTACCGTTGTCACAGGTCAGATATTTATTTACAGTCAGTATGCTACTGCTTTATTTGACACTGGGGCAACGCATTCGTTTATCTCTATGCAATATGCCAAAAGAAATAATATGTCACTACAAGATTTAGACTGTAAATTTCTGACAACACTGCCCTCGGGTGAGGTGATGCCCTCTACCCAAATGCTACGGGCCGCACCAATCAGAATCGCAGATAGGGAACTTTACTGCGATCTGATAGTGCTAGATATGTCAGATTATGATGTGATATTGGGCATGGATTTCTTGAACAAATATGGCGCCTCTATTGAGTGCCGTAAACGAAGAGTTATCTTCCAACCTGAGGTGAAAATTCTGTTTGAATTTATCGGAGAGCCGAAGAAGAGGACAAGTAAATTCTTGTCGGCTCTGAAAGCAAGGAAGATGTTAGAAAAGGGATGCTCGGGATTTCTAGCTCGTGTGGTTGATACCAGTCCTACAGAGGGCCCGAAGCTAGAAGACGTCAAAGGAGTATGCAATTACCCAGAGGTATTTCCCGATGACTTACCAGGGTTAGCACCTGAAAGAGATATAGAATTTGCAATTGAGTTAGTTCCTGGTACTAACCCCATTTCTAAGGCACCATACCGTATGGCGCTGACGGAATTAAAGGAATTACAAGGGCAGTCACAAGAGCTTCTTGACAAGGGACTCATCCGCCCTAGTCATTCCCCCTGGGGAGCTCCCGTACTGTTTGTAAAAGAAAAGAAGGATGGGTCGATGCGAATGTGTATCGACTATCGGGCACTGAATAATGTGACTATCAAGAACAGGTACCCTCTACCTCGGATAGATGACCTGTTCAGATCTTAGACCGGGAAGTCAAAAAGCTAAGGAACAAGGAAGTACCCTTAGTAAAGGTTCTGGGGCGGAACGAACGATTCGAAGAAGCCACGTGGGAACGAGAGGAGGCAATACGATTGAAGTATCCGGAATTATTTTAAAGTTCGGGACGAACTTTTTATAAGGTAGGGAGGATTGTAACGCCCCGAAATTTCCCATAGAAATATTAGGAAATATATAAATTCATGAATATGAAATATGGTGAAATTCATGAAATAGTATCATGAAATATTATGAAATATTATGAATTCGTAAATATGAAATATTATGGAATTCATGAAATAGTATCATGAAATATTATGAAATATTATGAATTCATAAATATGAAGTATTATGGAATTCATGAAATAGTATCATGAAATATTATGAAATATTATGAATTCATAAATATGAAATATTATGGAATTCATGAAATAGTATCATAAAATATTATGAATTCATAAATATGAAGTATTATGGAATTCATGAAATAGTATCATGAAATATTATGAAATATTATGAATTCATAAATATGAAATATTATGGAATTCATGAAATAGTATCATGAAATATTATGAAATATTATGAATTCATAAATATGAAATATTATGGAATTCATGAAATATTATCATGAAATATTATGAAATATATGAATTCATGGAATATAATTAATATTATGAGATTTCATGATGGGCTTGGCTTAATGGGCTTGGATTAGTGCAAAATGTGATAAAAAGGAAATATAGAAGGGAGGAAGCAGGGATTGAACCTTGAACCTCCTAGTTGCACTAGCCATGTCATAACCAATGCACCAAGCCATGCTTCTTGTGGAAAGAATAGGAACATGCTTGTTAAAGCGAGGAAAGTGAAGAGACATGTCTCTTCATGAGAAAAGTATAAATAAGGGAAAGGGAAGTTGGAATAACTTCCTCTTCTTCTTCCTCTTCACTTCTCCACCGAAACTCAAGCTTTCCCCTTCTCCATTTTCGAAAAAGAAAACCTAGGGTTTCAACCTTAGGGTTTGGAAAGAAGGAGATCTCACCCAAGGACCTTGCTCTCTCTACTAGGGCCAAGGGTTCTATAGAAGTACTAGGAAGGAGAACACTCACCTTCCTTCAACCAAGGGCATCTTAAGAAGTTAGAGAAGGAGAAAATCAAGCGAAAGGATGTAAGTATCCCCTCGCCTGCAGTGTAATAGTTCTTGAATGTGGTATCCTTTAACATGTTGTAAACAAAAACCTAGGGTTTTTGTTCTTGTATGTTTCGGCCACCCCCCTTAGGGGAAGGCCTTGTTTTCTTTTGTTACATGATTAGACCCTTGATACTTAGGGAATATGTGTATATTGATTTCCTTCATGATAGTTGAACAAAAGGGAAGAAGAACTAGGGTTTTGGTTCTTGTAAGATTCGGCCACCCCCTTAGGGGAAGACCTTGTTCTCTTTTGTTACATAATTAGACCCTTGGAACTTAGTATATATGTATATGTGTGGTTTATGCAAATGTCGTGAACAAAACCTAGGGTTACACCCTTGTGTAGGTTTCGGCCAACACCCAAGAAGGGACCTTGGTTACCCCTTGATGCATGTGAAGACCCCTTGGAATTTAGAGTATACCTATATGTTGTGTCCCTACATTTTTGTGATAGCAAAACCTAGGGTTTTGAACTTGGGTGGGTTTCGGCCAAGGCTTAGAAAAAGGGGTTAGTGAGGGTTGAATTATCCTACAATATATCCATGTTTAAGATAAGTATACAAGGTGTTTGAATAAATGTATGTGTGAATGATTAATGCAAAAGTCCTAATATTTCCCTACTCTTGATGTTTCGGCCAACCCACTAGGACTAGGGTTTGTAAAGCTCAAACTACCCTATGATATATGTTTATGGTTGGGGATGATCATATGTATATGTATGTGGTGTTAAATGGAATGGTTGATAAGGAAACCTTAATTGTTAGCATGCTTTGATATGTTTATGTATGAGGTGTTTAAATGAGATGTCCGATTGAAATCTTAATTGATAGCATGCTACCACTTTCTACGATATGAGTATGACCTATGTGACCAAAGCTTGTCAGGTCTAAGGTAGGGTAAGTGGTTGAAATATGATGAATGATGAAATATGATGAACATGTATGAAATGTGATGTATATATGAACATGTATGATATATGATGCATGTATGAACATGTATGAAACATGATGAATATATGAACATGTATGAAATATGACGTATGTATGAGCATGCCTTATAGCCCATGGGGTACATTTATGAAATTGCATGTGATATGTTAAAATGCTTAAATGGATACTCAAATAAGTATGGGATCAAGAGCACCCCTTATGTTGTGTGGTGTGTCCCTACGGGATCATGAGCACCCTTGAAGAGTGGTGTGTCCCATAAGAGTGAATATGGAGTATCCCTTAGCATATATGTAACAGCATGATAAGTATTTTACTTTTAAGTTGTGTACCCGACTCGGAAGGGGGTCGTTAAATAAATCCGGGGTGCATGTTAACGTGGCTTCGGTAGGACGGAAGGGTCCTGCTCTAATGAATTGGTGGCTCGCTACCCCAATTCATTAGGGAACGCGCAATAGTTTCCGCGCGATAGTTGGTACACAACAGGGCCCAATATGATATGGATGTATTTTTAAGTAATACCATTATGGAAATGTTTTGAAAACATTCATTGAAAACATTTGTTAAATGTGAAGAGTATGCTTATGGTACTTGATACTGCATGCTTAGAAACTTGGATGTTTAATATGCTTTGATGAACTCATGCTTATGATTTATTATGTGTACATGTTATGCTTTCGTATGGTTTTAGCGAGTAGGACAGGATCCTTACTAAGCATTTATGCTTACTAGTTTATATGTTATCTTATGCTGCAGATAAGGGTAAGGAACCCTTAAACTAAAGGAAGAGGCAGGAGGCTGAAGATGTGTGGGGTGGTGGCTTGGGAAGAAAAGACTTCTATATCTACATATGCTTATGTTATGCTCCTTGACAATAAGTGTTAGTGATTAGGATTGACATGGCATGATAGTGTTTACCTTGGAGGTCTCTTATACTTGATTATGTTATGAGTTACATTACTAGTGATATTATCATGTTGTAGAATGACTTTGATAGTTAAACAAGCATGCTTAGTCCTTAAGTCCTTGCATTGTTGTTTTAATGTCATGCTAGGAGATAGAAATAGAAAAAAAAATATTACTATATGATTGAATGTACGTAACCCCGCCCCGAGAGTAGATATAAGGGCGGGCGTTACAGGTTGGTATCAGAGCCAAGTTTCCCCTCCACCACACACACATCAAGCTTCTTCCTGCCGCTTCCAAGTAAGAAATCCTAACTCGCTTATATTATTTCATGTACAGTAATGATATTAATAGAGATGGTTTATGCTTGCATAATATAGAGATGATTTTTGCTTGCATAACAAGGAAAAGTAGCAGTAATTCTCATGTTAACTTATTTATCATCTGTATGATATATATATGGCTAGAAGACGTAGCAACCGGGGTAATGAGACAGTACCCCCACCTGATATGATGCAAGTGATCACAGATCTGCAGCGTCAGGTCACTGAACAACAGCAGATAATAAACACTCTGATGACCCAGCAGGGGAACACTACAACCCCGCAGGGAAGTCAGAATGTAATGCCTACTGAGCCTCCAACTGCACAAGCACCCCCGGACACTCCGGCCCGGGGAGCCCGACAGGTGCGGTGGCTAGCTACCCCAAAACCTATTAGGGATGCGCGCATTGGTACACTGATACCAGGTACATTGTCAAGGCCTGAGAAAGTTGATTATTATTTTGAAGTATATGAGTATATGTAAGTGTTTTCAGTTTAAGCATATGTTTTGCTAAGTATGTTAACATTGTTATGTTACAAGCATGTTAAAGAGCAAGAGCAAGGAAGTTAGTGGTTTAAATTATGGAAATGCATAAGTAGCAAGTCTCAAAAGAGATTATGAGCATGTTAGATATGCCAATGCTTTAATGCTATTAAATGTTTTCAAGCATGATTGAGCATGATAAGTATGTGAAAGTTTCCATGTGTAAGTATTTCAAAGTACATGTGTTTCGAAGTAAGCATTATTTGAAAAGAGCATGTTTATCCCTTATCGTTTGGATTTGTGAGTTAGGATTTACTTACTAAGCAATTTGCTTTTTAGTTGCATTTTCCTTCTATTGCAGATAAAGGTAAAGAAAAAGCATAAGTTAAGGAGGCGAAGGGACTTGCTTTGATGTTCAGTGGCGGCGGAACCGTGGAAGAAATCTTTGGGCTAAGTCTTGTAGAACATGTGTTTTGGTGTTTTGAAGTGGTAGAATGAATGACATTGTTTAAACTACGCATAGAGGTTAAGTTTGGTACAAACTCTAGAGTGTTTTGCTTACGTTTTGATAGTTTTGTTAAATCTCGCAAGGATTCTAATTTCAAGTTATTGGATTCGTTTTGAGTTGCTAAAATGTTCATAAAACTAGTATAGAGTATAGAAATGGAGTTATGTCTTTGTATGTCTTGGAAGTATATGTTTTGTGGATCGTTGGAGATGGTTTTCAGGTCTGAAATGCAGGTTTTCAGGCGTGCCAGTCGACTGGTTCAGAACCAGTCGACTGCGATATCGAACAGAACCTACTGTTCGATGCACCAGTTGACTGCCATGAGGCCAGTCGACTGGTGCCGGGCACGGAAAGTTTCTGTGGCCGATACCAGTCGACTGGCTATATAGCAGTCGACTGGTACCATTGAAAAGAAGTGGTATAGAGCAGCTGGTTAGTGCTTTAGTGTTACAACTAAGAGGTCTAGGGCTCAAATCTTGGCTAAGCTAATAAAATTAAAGTTTTTTTTTAAATTCAGAAAAATTCAGAACAAGTTAAGGGAAGTCAAGTAGTTGTAACCTAAGGCTGAGAATAAGGTAAAGTGAAGGTAAAGTAAATGTGGCGCCCGCCTTAAGGGAGAGAGAAGTTAAGGCGGGTCGTCACATTTCTCGGCTTCTTCTTCCCTTTCTTCATCTTCCCAGTAGCCTCTCAGTGCTGCCTCTCATCTGGCCGGAGCTTGGAGCCGGTGGTGGCCGGCGGCGAGAGGAGGAGAGGCAACAAGGTGGTGGCCGAAACCCTAGCTAGGGTTTTCTCTACCAAAGAGGAAGAGGCTTGAAGAAGGAGATTTCGGCATGCCTTGGTGACTCCGTGTCTTGGTAGATCATCACCCACACGACGTCCAGGAGGGGAGGTTCATAAGGTAAAAGACTGTGAGGTAAACGGCGAGGTATAACTCTCCCGAGCTCCATTTTACCTTGGCTATGTTTTATTGTGCCATGTTGTTTTATCCCATCATTTTATGCATGTTAGTTAATTATTTTGATTATTGATCATAGACAATAATTAATTAACTGGACCCCGAAGATAAACACAAAAATCGTCGATCCAAATCATCATCTATTCCGCGGTTAATTAATCCGGAAAGTTACAAGGCCTTAACCTCGGTTTTGGCTAAGTTGTAACTTGGATTAATTAACACGATGACGAGTCGGTCGTTAGAGGGACGGGTCTCTATTCGGATTGAATTTGTTTTAATCTGTAGACATAGAGAGGTCTCTCAGGTACGACCTCGTGGTTGTCTTGGAAACCGCCAAGCCATACCCTACAATTGGTATCAGAGCAAGGTTTCCGGTTTTCTGTATTTAGGATTCAGTTATTTTTCTGCACATTATCATGTACATTATTTTTGTTGGATAATTTTTGGATGTGTGTAGGCTAACTTTTTGTTGCAGGCACTAGATTCCAACTATTATGGCATTAATGTTATACGTATGTGATTGATTGTGTTTGATGTGTATTAATTGAATCCTCGGGATTGACGAGGCTAGATAAGCTTTTTAATTTTTGTAATTAAATATGACACTTGTTTAGCCATGCTTTTTATTTACTTTTGATCTAGATGACATGTACACTCCTTTCTGCAGTATAGGATCAATGGATGTAAATAAGTAAGCTAGTCATCTCGGCTCGAGGAATCCTTCGTGATGGCTTGCGCATGGATAGGATGGAGTGGACGAGGTGACAACATGAGTGGAGGCGCATTGGAGACCAAGACCATAATAGTTGGAAAAATCTAGGATTTTTTCATAGCTTTATTATTTTTGGTTTATGTGCTTGTTGTGTGTGTGCATGTGAAAAACCTCAAACGCAAATAACTAAGTGGGAGAGGGACCCTAAGGGTCCCACGACCTCCATTACAATCTAACAAGTGATGCGAACAAGCCCGCGCGTTGGCTCTGAGTGACTTCCTCCATAACGGATTGGCTTGTTCTGCGAATCACTGGGTTAGAAAAGATTATAGGAAATTATTAAAGAGCATGTGTACTTTCCCAATGGAAGACACATAATCGGAAATAATTTCCTTAGTGTCATGTAATGGTTAATACTTAGATACAAATAATAGTATCCTCCCCAACGGAGTCACTGCTATTATTTGTAGGGTTAAAGAGGACCAACTATTAATTTAACTTGTCAGAAAATTAGGATGACAAGATAGTAAAATTAATGGGTAAACCCTCCTCTCATAAATGTAGAATTTGTATACGTCCACACTAACGTGGCATGCGTAATTCTCGGTGTTTTGAAGTGTTGGTAGATTTTGTAATAAATTGTTTTTGAGGTGTCAATTTATTTTCGAAATCTAAAGTGTGTGATTGTTATAATTCTCAGGTGTTTAAAATGGATCTAGACCCACTTAACCTAATTCAAAGAGAAAACCAACATAATGCCCCTAACAATAAGGATTGGGAATTAAACATGGATTTTGTCTCTACTGCCGATGAACCCAAAAGTGATCTTATCGAGTTCTGTGCCGAAAAGCCTAGCGAGATTAACACTGAAGATGAGTTTGAATATTTTAGGAAATGGCTAGAAGTAGATGAGACGACTGAGAGTCATCAAAATCAGGCTTCTTCCATTACCAGTAACAAAATATCCGAACTCCACGAACTCTTCGGGGAGAATAATCGAGCCGCTAGGCATAAGGTTTTGAAGAACTTGATGACAACTACCTGTTGGTGCAGAAAGCACCCAAGTCGAACCTGAGTTTTGATAATGGCAAAAGGGTTCAAAAGTTAAGTCTTATTTGTTATCTAACATGCTACTCAAGTGTGCAGGAAAAGTCCTAGCGAAGGAATGCTAGGCACCTGGAGAAGGAATGCCAGGATACAAAGCCCTAGCGAAGGACTGCTAGGCACCTAGCGAAGGAATGCCAGGATACAAAGCACCTGGCGAAGGACTATTGGGCACCTAGCGAAGGATTGTCAGGATTTGAAGCCCTAGCGAAGGACTGCTAGGTACCTAACGAAGGACTGCTAGGACTCAAAGCCCTAGCGAAGGACTGCTAGGCACCAGGCGAAGGACAGCTTGGTACTGAAGACCTGACGAAGGACAGCTAGGCACCTGGCGAAGGACTGCTGGGCAAAAGTCCAACCGGAGGAGCCGGTTGGCATCAGGTAAATTCTCCCGAGAGGAGTAGGTGAGGACGCGTTCCCCGTTGAGGGAACAGTAGGCGTCGGTTCGACCTAGGGTTCCATTTTGGAGACCCAAAGTCAGAACCAAGACAGCTAAGGCTGTATAAAACTAACACATTATTATTTTATGTTGTTTTGGACTAACCCTGGATGGAGGACCGAAGGAACGAGTGTCTGCAGCTCAGCGAGCCTCAAAGGAGTGAGGCAGCAGCTGACCAGGGCGCCCGAAGTGTCCCGGGCGCCCCCAAGGTGAACACAAAACAAAGTAAAGCAAAGTGAGCTTCGGCAGCTTATGGTCGGGGCGCCCCCGTGCTCCTGGGCGCCCCCAATACTCCCGGGCGCCCCGGATGGTGTAGGCGCCCCCAGTTTAAGCAATTGAAGCAGACTGCAGCGAAGCCAATGGATAAGAGTTGACCTGGTCAACTCGAGCGCCCCCAGTGTCCCAGGCGCCCCCGTCAAAGCTCGATCCCGAGTTTAAAGGGATCAAAGCTGACCGAGATGTGTCCGGATCAGGTGACACGTGGGGGGGGGGGGGGCGCCCTCGACGTTCTGGGCGCCCCAGGAGCTATAAATAGGCCCTCGACCCCAAGGCTTCGAACAACACTTCTTCCAACGCCAACTTGCTCTTCGACTCAAAGCGCTCTGCTCCGGGAACCTTCCACTCACGACTCAAGCGCCTACGACGTCCATCTACTCCGAAGTATAATCTACACCGGACGTCGGTAACGAAGAGTTGTATTCTTTCAGTTTACTATACTACAATTGTACAACTCTTGTAAACTGTTTTTGCGCACATATAGAATTGCCCGCAGAAAACGGTCAACGACCGTGGGCCTTGGAGTAGGTGTCGACCTAGGCTCCAAACCAAGTAAAACTACCTGTGTTTGCGATTGTCTTTATTCCGCTCCGTACTTGCTCTAGTTTTCATCCGAAAAATGTTTTACGATATTCACCCCCCCTCTATCGTTTCTCTCGATCCAACAAGTGGTATCAGAGCGGGGAAGCTCAAATTTGGTGCAACCACCAATTTGAGAATTTTTCGGATTTTTTTAAAAATTTTTTAAAATCTTTTTCTTTTCTTTTCGAAATTTTTCTCGTTAGTCAAGGTTGGTGCAACACCCCTCGATAAATATTTCTTTCTTCATACCACACTACTAATCCAAGACCAAGTCTTGGGACAAAGTTTTTCTTTCTCTTATCTCTTTTTCAGATAAAATCCCTAATGGCCATGCAAGAAGGATTCAGCACAGCCAGACCTCCACTTTTCAGTGGAGAAGACTTTTCTTACTGGAAAAGTCGAATGGAGGTCCACCTAAAAACTCAGGTGGACATGTGGATAATCATCCAGTCCAGACTGGAGATTCCGAAAAATGCCGAAGGAGTACCTCAAACCTACACAGAGTGGGACACCGCTCTAAAACGGAAAATTGAAGCTGATGCAAAGGCGACCCAGACCCTCCAATGCGGCTTAACAAAAGAAGAGCTGAACCAGGTAGGTCCTTTCAACAGTGCGAAGGAGCTGTGGGGGAAACTGATCGAGTTGCACGAAGGAACTTCAGACACTCGGATCAGCAAAAGAGACCTGCTCCTGAACAAGCTGTATACAATCAAAATGACCGACAACGAAACAGCAGCTCAGCTTCACGCCTGAATCCAAGAACTAATGAATGGACTGCACACCATCGGTCACAAGGTAGAAAACCGTAACCTAATAAGGTACGCTCTAAATGCTTTCCTAAGAAACACCTTGTGGGCATCTATGGTAGATGCATACAAGGTTTCAAGGGATCTTTCAAAAATTAAATAAGATGAATTGTTCTCTGAATTAGAATTACATGAACAGACTAACTGCAATCTGGCCGAGAAAGGTATTGCCTTTGTTGCAGGTAAAACTGGAAGGATAATTAAGAAGAAGCCTCAACCTGAACCCGAGTCTAACTCAGACTCAGACGAAGAAGACGAAGAAGGAGATTGACCTAAGCTGGTCCGACTGGCCCGTAACTACTACAAGGAATTGAAGAACCAAACCAACAAACGGAAAGTTAGCCGAAGAAGGGATGAACCAGCTGAACCCGCAAACGAAAAGAACAAGCCCAACGTGACCTACTACGAGTGCAAGAAGAAGGGTCACTACAAGACGGAGTGCCCCAACCTGAAGGAAACAAAGAAGACAAGGAAGAAGAAGGCACTTCAAGCAATGTGGGACGAGTCCTCCTCTGAAGGAGAAGAAGAGGTCCCATAGTCGAACCTACTAACACTAACCGCCTCAGAAGAAGTCGAGACCGAGTCAGAAATAGAACAGGACGACGGCAGACTGACCTTTTCAAAGGATGGCGAAATCAAGGTAAGTGGATTTACTAGAAGTCAATTAAATGAATTAATATCTTATCTTTCTCGAGATTTGGCGAAAGTTAAACTCCGAGTCGAATCCCTCCGATAGGAAGTAAAACTCCTGAAAGAGGGAGCTGACTCTAGACCCTTAACTGAGAAGGTTCAAGAAGGAACCTCTACTCAAGCTGAAAAACTTGAGAAAGAGAACTCCTCCCTAAAAACTCAGGTTAAGGATCAAAGATCAGCTTTAGAACGATTCACTTCTGGTTCCAAGGGTCTTGACATGATTCTTGGAAAATAGAAGTCCGTTCTAAATCGATCCGGACTAGGCTATTGAACCAAATCTAGACAAAGATCCTATTTTGCTGTACTGAATCAGTCCAGAAATAAAGTTCAGGCATGGGTACCTAAACTGTACCTGAACAAACCAACTGGATCAAATCAGTATTGGATCCCCAAGGACAAGATTCACATCTTGCCGAACCATTATTGTGGCTTTAGTCCAGGGGGAGCCAAACTGAAAACAATATTCATTGTTAGATAAAATTCAATACTTGCTTGCAATTTGCTTGTTTGATTGTTTGTTTAATTTCTGCAATTTACCATGCTTAAACTTAGGAATGGTTAGTGTAAGGACTGAACAAACATAACTGAAATTTGAACAACATAGTATTGGGTGGCGGTGAGATGATAGTACGTTAGGGAAACCAATTCTAATAAGGTCAAGTATACTTGGTCTCTTTAGACTGGTGAAATTAGCCGAAGCTACCGATCCAAGACCCAAACTAGTTAGACCAGAATTTTTCAAAGATTAATTTTGAAACTGAAATTTCATTAAAAGGCTTTGTCAAGGAAAGGGTTGATGATCCAATAAGGCTACGACCAAAGAAGGCCTAGTGCCTCGCCAAGACCTGGAAGACAATTTTTGAAATTCAAATTCAAATTATTCTTTATCAAATTGAAATCTAACACAAATTTTCAGTTAGGTATAGATTCAAACATTTCTTTTCAAAATAAATTTAATTGTTTTCAAAAATTAATTTAAGGTTTTCAAAATAATTTTTCGAAATAATTTCACTTATCAGAACCTGTCTCACAAAACCTGTAAGGCTAACATGATTGAAAACCCTAGATTGGGTGAGACAGTAAAATTAAACTCAATTGTAATTCCTTTAATACCTATATTGTGGTTTAATCCTATAGTTCAGAATGTAGTCAAACCATGATCAACGTGGTCAAACCATGGTCAACATAGTCAAATCATGGTCAAATCAATCAAACCATAGTCAAAGCAGTCAAATCATGTAAAACCATTGTCAAACCAACTAAACCATGGTCAAACAATGACAAGACATCAAATTTGTCACTCCCTACACACCCCGGGCGCCCGTGACTCCTCGGGCGCCCCCCTATGCCTTTATCTTCTCTCAAGGCAAAAAGCTGCCTCTAACCCTTGACCAGGGTGCTCGGAACCATGCGGGCACCCCCATATCAGTCAAAGCAGCAAAAGCTACAAAATCACCCTGACCAGGGCGCCCGGGCCACTGCGGGCGCCCCCAATAGCCCTAGTCACTGCCAAAGGCAGAGACCACTGTCCCTGGCGCCCGGGAGCTCCCGGGCGCCCCCAATAAACTGCCTATAAAAAGGCATCCGAACCCTCTCTTCTTCCCACACCAAAAACCATCCTCCTTCCTCACTTCCTTCCTTCCAAGAAGATCAAGTGATACTTGTGCTTCCTCAATCTCAACCATGCCTCCCCGGTATGATTTCTTTTATGCATTTCGAATTATTTTCTTAATTCCTTTCTTATAAGTGCATGTTTCTTAACTTAGAAAACGCAGAGCAAACCAAGCGAACCCCGGTACCGAATCGAGTCCCGACCCTAGGTTCCCGACTCTAGAACTGTGTAATAAGTTTGCTCGAACAACCTACAAGCCTATCAAAACTAGCTATCTCAATAGACACTTCTTCACCCAATCTTGTCCTTTAGCCATGAATGTTATAAACTTTTATCAACTAGATAATCTAGTATTCTGCACTCATTCGATTAATACATCTTTATGTGCCGAATTCTATAATAACATAGTTCGACAGAACGATCTCATGTTTGTCACCACTGTTCAAGGAATACCCTTGTCGATTACCCCTACCTTGCTAAATCGATTCCTTGGACTACGACCCTCCCAGTCCACCTTTTGTTGCTATCCACCCAGGAATCCTCCATTTGATCCTCCCTACTCTCACATTACTCTAGACACTCTCCACTCCTATTTCTATAGGGAAGCTAGACTCCCCGCAGATAGACGATTCCAGTCCGTTGACCTTCAGGTCCAGGACTACGCCCTGTATAGAGTTCTGGTCCGATGCATCTTACCACTATCCACTAGGGATGTCGCGATTATGCGATCTTTTCATACTTTCCTTCTGTATGCCCTGATCCATCATCTTGACAATGACATTGGCCTTCACATGTTCCATGCTATTTTACATGCCTCCAGTGTCATGACTCAGGGTCGGGTACGCACCCCCTTCTGCCACATCATCACCTCCATCACCACGGTCTTGACATTAGCGTAGGTGAAATATCCGCGATGACCGATTTTGACGAGATAGGGTTTAGGAACTTCTCTTTAGCTGGTATAGATGTATCGGCCACCGGGGTTTTGACTTGGAGACGACAGCGCGCCGGAGCTCAGATCGACTCAGACAAGGAGGTAGACGTTGACGTTGCAGATCTGGCAGCAGAGGCCCGAGCACACATAGACGAGCCCCCTCCACCGACACTCTACGAGAGAGTGACACGGCTGAAGACACAGGTCCAGAGACTCCGAGAGGAAGTGGAGGCAAATCATGCTGAAGAGATGGAGACAAATCTAGGCTATTACACTGACTATATGAGTGCCCTTAGAGCTGAGTGGGAGGCCAGAGACGCACAGTATCACGAGATGATGACACTATTTCGATCATGACAGCCTGGCTCATCTGACCACCCTGGCCCTTCTTCATAGTTAGACTATTTCTGCATTGTACTAAGTAACTAAAACTTGACTCATGTTTGACTCTACTGGACCTCTGTTTGACCAGTTAACCTATTTTGTTTGACTACTTATTTGACTTGAGTATTTGATCTTTACTATGCTTGGTAGAATAGGTTCACTCTTTTTTGGTTTTCTTACTACTTTGTCCATTTCAAAATCAGTTTTAAAATAATTTTTAAAATGCTTTCAAAATCAACTTTTACTTAGTTTTGAAAAGGTTTGAAAAATAAGATTTTCGACTTAGTTTTATTTTAAAACACCCCCTTCAAAACTAGGGCTTTTTCACAAATGGACTTAGCCTAGGCCCTAACCCTAGAACTGCATGCACCGATAGATTTAGAAGCCAACATCTCACAAGCACCTTAGGGTTGTTGATTGATAACCTAGAATGGGTTGAGATACTTAGGTCTTTGCCTTAATTCAAGATGTAGATCAGTGCATCTGCAGTAATTGGGGGACTAAATACAACTTACACAGTAATCAAGTTAAGTGTCAAGTTTAGAAAATCTAACTTAAACAGAACACTTAACTTGACTAACCTTACCAAAAACTACTGTTTATAACAGTTAGTAAGTAGCTAATTGGGTTACACAGGACCCTAAAAGAGAAAATTGAAACTGATTTGGTTAAGTTCATATCCTGAATTGGCTCAGTACAACAAATTATACAATTTATTATTTCTTATGCAATTTATTTATCCTGTTTTTGCTATATTTATTTGTTTTTGATATATGGCAAAGGGGGAGAGATAGGAAAGGAAAAGAGTTTAAATTTTTTTAAAAAAATCCAAAACTTCAAACTCTATCATTTATTCAAAAAGTACTAAGTTTTTTTAAGTATTTAAATTTTTTTTTCAAATTTCCCTAAGTACTTAAAACTTAATTTTTCAATTTTTCCTAAGTACTTAAAATAAAATTTTTTAAAGTTTCCTATGTACTTAAAACTTTTTTCGTAAGTACTTAAAACAAATTTTTTTTTAAAAAGTTTTCTAAGTACTTTAAACCTAAGTTTTCAAAAAAATTTCTAAGAACTTTAAACCTAAGTTTACAAAAACTTTCTAAGTACTTTAGAGTTTTCAAAACTTTTTGAGTACTTAAACTTAAGGCTACAAAATGTTTCCTTAGTACTCAAACTTAAATTTTCAAAATCCTTCTTAAGTTCTCAAATTTGTCTAAGTATTTAAACTTAAATATTCTACAAGTTTTCCAAAATACACAGTTTTCCAAATACACAACCAAAATTATTTTGGAAAATATAAAGTCTCGGTTGAAAATTACTCTAAGTAAAATTAAATCCATCTTTAGACTTAGAATGTATTTTCAAAAACCCCACGAACTAATGAAAAATCTAGGGGGAGATTCCTTCCAGGGGGAGGAAACAAAATTTAACTTTTTATGTTCTGATTAACTTAACTTTTTGAACCAGGGTTGCCATAAATAAAAAAGGGGGAGTTTGTTGGTGCAGAAAGCACTCAAGTCGAACCTGAGTTTTGATAATGGCAAAAGGGTTCAAAAATTAAGTCTTATTTGTTATCTAACATGCTACTCAAGTGTGCAAGAAAAGTCCTAGCGAAGGAATGCTAGGCACCTTGCGGAGGAATACCAAGATACAAAGCCCTAGCGAAGGACTGCTAGGCACCTGGCGAAGGAATGCCAGGATACAAAGCACCTGGCGAAGGACTGCTGGGCACCTAGCGAAGGACTGTCAGGATCCGAAGCCCAAGCGAAGGACTGCTAGGCACCTGGCGAAGAACTGCCAGGACTCAAAGCCCTAGCGAAGGACTGCTAGGCACCAGGCGAAGGATAGCTTGGTACTGAAGACCTGGCGAAGGACAGCTAGGCACCTGGCGAAGGACTGCTGGGCAAAAGTCCAACCGTAGGAGCCAGTTGGCATCAGGTAAATTCTCTCGAGAGGAGTAGGTGAGGACGCGTTCCCCGTCAAGGGAACAGTAGGCGTCGGTTCGACCTAGGGTTCCATTTTGGAGACCCAAAGTCAGAACCAAGATAGCTAAGGCTGTATAAAACTAACACATTATTGTTTTATGTTGTTTTGGACTAACCCTGGATAAAGGACCGAAGGAACGAGTGTCTGCAGCTCAGCGAGCCTTAAAGGAGTGAGGCAGCAGCTGACCAGGGCGCCCGGAGTGTCCCGGGCGCCCCTAAGGTGAACACAAAACAAAGTAAAACAAAGTGAGCTTTGACAGCTTATGGTCGGGGCGCCCCCGTGCTGCCGGGCGCCCCCCCATACTCCCGGGCGCCTCGGATGGTGCGGGCGCCCCGGATGGTGCGGGCACCCCCAGTTCAAGCAATTGAAGCAGACTCCAGCGAAGCCAATGGATAAGAGTTGACCTGGTCAACCCGGGCGCCCCCAGCGTCCCGGGCATCCCCGTCAAAGCTCGATCCCGAGTTTAAAGGGATCAAAGCTGACCGAGATGTGTTCGGATCAGGTGACACGTGGGGGGCGCCCCCGACGTTCCGAGCACCCCCAGGGGCTATAAATAGGCCCTCGACCGCAAGGCTTCGAACAACACTTCTTCCAACGCCAACTTGCTCTTCGACTCAAAGCGCTCTGCTCCGGGAACCTTCCACTCACGACTCAAGCGCCTACGACGTCCATCTGCTCCGAAGTATAATCTACACCGGACGTCGGTAACGAAGAGCTATTTTCTTTCAATTTACTATACTACAATTGTACAACTCTTGTAAACTGTTTTTGCGCACATATAGAATTGCCCGTAGAAAATGGTCAACGACCGTGGGCCTTGGAGTAGGAGTCGACCTAGGCTCCGATCCAAGTAAAACTACCAGTGTTTGCGATTGTCTTTATTCCGCTGCGTACTTGCTCTAGTTTTCATCCGAAAAACGTTTTACGATATTCACCCCCCCCCTCTATTGTTTCTCTCGATCCAACACTATCTTGGTTGAGGGTATGCCCGTGAGAGAACATGTCCTCAAAATGATGGCTTGGCTGAAGGAGATGGAAATCCTTGGAGCGAAAATTGATGGGGAAACCCAGATCGATTTTATCCTCCTATCTCTACCAAAGAGTTTTGAAGAGTTTCACCTAAGATACAATATGGACAATCATGCATATTCGTGGGCAGAGCTTCTGATTGAACTTGAGGTGGCAGAGGGGTTTTCTCTTCAGTGTTCACAGACTTTCGTTGCTCAAGAAGTTTCTACTTCTAAACCAAAAGGAAAGAAGAAGAAGAAACAAGCTGGAGCAATGAAAGAAATACAGGGACCTCAGGGGTGCATAAAGAAGCCGAAAGGCAAGTGCTTTGTGTGCAAGCAGTCAGGACATTGGAAGACGGATTGTCCCCTTCGTCAGAGTAGTACCACAGGTATATTTTCTTCTTGTGTTGTTGTAACATGTTTAGTGGTGATATCTACCGATACCTGGTGAGTAGATACGGATGCCACTAATCATGTCTGCATTTTTTAGCAGGGGTTCCAGGAAACCCGACGGCTAGTTGAGGAGGATATCACTGACTACATGAATGAGCTATAGAGATGACTTTTTGCAGTGGGAGTTTTATCTATTCATTTATGTCTTTAGCATAGGATGATATAGTTTTGGCTTTATAGAGATTGCCTTTATGTACTTAGTTTTTGGAAAGAACTTTTGTTTAGTTTTTAGAATAATATATTTCTATTGCTTTTATTTGTTAAAAGTGGAATAGAAGGATTATCTAAAGTACATAGATAGGAAATTTACACATAAAACCAAAAGCTCCCATGATGCAATTAATAGCTTATCATCTTAACTAAAAGAGAAAGGTTCCATCCAAGTAGAACCAAACATATATTTTGGCTCTAAGGTTTGGTTTGTTAACCTCTAGTGGGATTCAAAAGTGGTCAACCAATAAGCCCTTGGGATTATTGGTAATAAGAAGACTTGTCTTTCTTAAGATCTTTTGACTCTTACTAGGGAAGTAACAAAACCAAATAGGCTTGTTCTGAGCCTAGGAGCATTGAGCCAAAGATATGTAAGAATTGGTTCATCCTGATAAGTATAGGTCCTTAGTTTATCCAGAATAGAGGTACCTGTTAGTGATATGAGAGAAGTGTCCTAAGGCAATCGCCTTATGATTGTAATCATTTATTTTAATAAATGAATATTCACTATTTGAGTATACATGATTATTTGATTAAGATCTTAAGCTCATTTACTGAATGTCCGCAATACAATTCATAGCATGAGGGAATTTGTGATGAATTCACAACTAGTGATTATCTCTACATGTGTAATTGTGAAGTATTGAAATTGTCCCTAGCTGTTGAATTGATAAATACGAACACTATCAATTCTGTTGAGACTAGCATGGGTTATTCTTTAATCAGTTGATTCTCACTGGCTGGTAACATTGAGATGTCCGGAGATAAACATGAATGCTAGTTAAGGGAACTAGTTCATTGGAGTGACTGGCTCTAAAACTTCATATGGTAGTCTACATATAGATATGTCAGTGAAGTTCTTACTGCAGCTTAAGTGCGATGTTCCTTTGACTTGCGGTGTTCAAGTCATCTTGGTCATGGAGACTTATACTTTGACATCTTAAGCAAGCATCTCCAAGGAGGTGTGGACCCAGGATGATTGGGTATAAGCCGAAGTGCCCGAAGATGTTTGAACAGCCTACAAAGGATTCACCACTCCTTGCGAGGAGATGTATACCTGAGGCCTATCGTCGGATTGTTACTCGAAGCCTCTGGCCAGAGCATGACATGTTCAGAGTATGAATCTCTTAAATATATGAGAGTAATTAGAATCCATAGGACGAGGAAACGTTACTTGGGCTAGGTGTGACATAGTCAGCCTAGTGGGGACTGACACACATAGACCATGTCCTGAACCAAGTGGGTATAAGATGGTGAAGGGAATGGGGCACGATTCATTATAGCTGCTGAAGGGTTTTATAATCATTTCTGAAGTCAACCGTTGATCTTTCAATTAATTGGGGATCATGATGTACTACTAAGTGTCACTCATGATCGTTCTATAATTAATTAGTTAATTATGGACGACCAACATAAATTGAAAGCCTATTTGGTCACACGCATAATGAGTAATTCGAAGGATTTAAAATGAGTTGAGAATTGGATTCTCCAATCGAGATAGACTATTTTTTGTAAGTCCAAACAATAGTCAAAACTGAATTTATTTTATACGCATCGGAAGCATAGAATGACTAAGTCTTTTAAAGACTTAATGGGTGAATTAAATAAGTTTAATTCATTAAGGGATTTGATCTAATTGGGGTTAGATGGGCCGGCCAAGGAAGGGGGTCTCCTCTCTTCTTGTCATGGCCGGCACCACCATAAGAGGATAAGGCTATTTTGGTTTGTTTTATAAAATAGACCAAAGATTGGTTTATTTTATAAAAGGTTATATAAATTTTATATAAATTTTTATATAATGAACCATGAGTTGGTTTGTTTAATAAAATTTATATAATGAACCAATGGTTGGTTTGTTTTATAAAATTTTATATAATGAACCAATGGTTGGTTTGTTTTATAAATTTTATATAATCATGCCAAAAGAAAGAGAGCCTTGATTATGGATTGATTGAGAAATTATTCTATAATCAAGAAGAAGAAGCTTGATCATGAGAGCCTTGATTATGGATTGATTGTGAAATTATTCCATAATCAAGGAGAGGTTTGCTTGGGAATTAAGAAACCTCTCCCTATATAAAGGACCCAAGGGGTGCCATGGAAGATGATCCATCCAAGAATTGCTTGGGCTCTCTCCTCTTCTTCTCTCCCTCTCTCTTGGCCGACCATAGGCCTTCCTTCTTTCTTCTTGCTGTGAGCACAAGGAGAAGCATCAAGGCGACGAAATTCTTTCTTACGACGATCTTCCTCTTCGGCCAACCTTGGTGGTGAGTCTTTCGATTTGATTACTCTCTCGGTTTTCGTCGTGTTCACGGAGAATCTAGTAGTTCTCGTGAACACGAAACTCGTGGCTTAGCGAAGCAATCCCGACGATACTCGGCGTGGATACGAATAGCAGCGGAGCTTTCAAGGGACGCCAACGGTTGGATCTCGTCCCTTCTTCCAAGTTACGCAAGGTAATTCATAGAGTAATTTCCTTTTCTGCAAAAATTTTATATTATGATTATGTGAACACATTGCATGCTTAGGATATGTGTTAGAATAATTTAGAAAATTATTCATGCTTTTGTTTCCGCTGCATGTAATTATGTAACAATTACAATACGTGTCCGCATCGGCATGCACCCGATCGCAATAGTGGTATCAGAGCCGGTTAGTGTTCGACATAATAATATAATTGTTTTGCGAAAAACTTTGTCATGATCTCAATTTTGAAAAATTTTCCAATTATGGAAACTTTCCAATTATGGTAAATTTTAGATTTAGGAATTTCAAAGTTTGGAAATCCTCATGAAATTTCACAAACTTTTGAAATATCTCTGTTTCTGAAATTTTATGATAATTGTGAAATCTTTCCATTTTTGGAAACTTTTCAATTTTGGAAATTTCCTAATTTTGGAAATTTTTCAATTTTCGAAATACGTATGTTTTCTTTGTACCAGAATCTTACAATAATTCTGAAAACCTTTTAATTTTGGAAACTTTCCATTTATGGAAAGCTCGTAATTTTGGGCACTTTCTTTTCATGAAAGTCTGGACATTTTATGGAAACATTAATTGACAATTAAATTCAAATTAGTTTTTAAATTATTAACAAAATTCTTTACTTTGGGGAGTGCCTCAGGGAGCCACCCAAATTAAAGTTAGTTGTTATAATTTGATTTCCTATTTTGAATATGAATTGTTAAAATTGATTTGGGTAGGCCTCGGGGAGCCATCCAAATTATATTATTAACAAGTTCTTTAATTGTCAAGTTTAATTTGGTTATGCCTCGGGGAGCAGGCCAAATTAGATTTATAACAAATTTCTTTTCTTTGGGGAGTGCCTCGGGGAGCCACCCAAAGTAAATAATTTGTTGTAATAAATTATCCATAAATAAAATATGTGATCAAATCTTGCAAATTTTTGAGGTGATTCTCAAACGATAATTTCCTTATTTGATTTATGAGGTGATGCTCTTACATATTGTTGTCTCCAAAATTAATTAGGAAAAATTGTTTCTTATAGAGTTTATTTCCTTAAATAAGATTTTCATGAAAATAATATGTGGTTGAATTAAGGGAATCTGTCTCTTAATTTAATAAGATTTGATTTAGAGAAATCAAAGTCTTAAACATATTATTTCCGAAATTGATTATGACAATTTAGGAAATTATTTCCCAAAATAGTTCCTTGAATAAAGTATGAAATTAGAATTAGGAAATCCGGTTCCTAATTCAATTAATGAGACTTGATAAATTAAGTCACATACATACTTTATTAAGGAAATCGTTAGAACATGACATAATTATATGTCATGAATGTTCTTAAAAGGAAAAGGATGAGACCCAAAACCCCTTACAAAATATTAAGGCCAACACCTTCCATTAATATGGTTAGAACCAAAGTTTTGTTTCTCGTTTGGGTTGATGGACACATCCATGCCCGGCTTGAACCTCAACATGTTCAAACCATGGAATTAGTTTATGATTAATATAGTTGGAGTCAGAGGGCAATACTTAGTTTTGGTTGTTGGACACATCCAAGCCTGACTAAACGGTTGAATGAGCTCCAACCATATTAAAACTATTTCTTGATTAATGGGTCAGCCTTAAGCTTGGAGCATCGATTTGTTGTGCCACAGCCAAGGTCGATGTAAAGAGAGGTGCAGTTGGGTGCTATGTATATTGTTGCATACTTGTTAATGAGTTAACAACCCAATGATTTATGCAAACATTCAATTAGTTGATAGCATAATGTGATAGTTACATATGTATAATATGTAATCGATATAATTACCTACCTTCATGCTAAGAATTACTTGATGGACTCTAGCCATGGTTGTTCTTATCTATGGTTGGATATCAACCTATTTGGAGATGTTCCTACGATCTCCCGAATTGATAAAAAGGGTTATTCAATTCAAAAAATAAATAGGATTTAATTAATGTATATTGATGCATTCTTTATCATTCTTCTCACATAAGCTCAATTTGTATTTCTAGGATAATCACTTGATCATGTCTTCTCTGAATTTGCGTTCCATTTTGGACACCA
>JAGFNQ010003218.1:0-39567 GCA_024364735.1 Boesenbergia rotunda | reverse complement strand
TTTGGGTCTCATCCTTTCTTTTCTAAGCACATTCATGACATATAATTATGTCATGACTAACGATTTCCTTAATAAAGTATGTATGTGGCTTAGTTTATCAAGTCTCATAAATTGAATTAGGAACCGGATTTCCTAATTCTAATTTCATACTTTATTCAAGGAATTGTTTTGGGAAACAATTTCCTAAATTGTCATAATCAATTTCGGAAATAATATGTTTTAAGACTTTGATTTCTCTAAATCAAATCTTATTAAATTAAGAGACAATTCCCTTAATTCAACTACATATTATTTTCATGAAAATCTCTTTTAAGAAAACTCTATAGGAAACCATTTTCCTAATTAATTTTGGAGACAACAATATGTTAGAGCATCACCTCTTAAATCAAATTTCCAAAATTTGATCACATATTTTTATTCATGGATTAATTAATTACAACAAATTGTTTTCTAAGGGTGGCTCCCCGAGGCTCAGATACCCAAAGAAAAGAAATTTGTCGTAAATTCAATTTGGTCCGCTTCTGAAGCGTAACTAAATTAAACATGACAATTTCATTCAAAATTGGGATATTAAATTACAACAACTAACTTTAAATTGGACGGCTCCCCGAGTCTCAATCCAAAATAATGAATTTTGTTGATAATTTAAAAACCAATTCGAATTTAATTATCAATTAATTATCCATTAATTTGTCTAGACTTTCTTGAAAAGAAAGTGCCCAAAATTGCGAGATTTCATAATAGGTTTTCAGAATAATTGTAAGTTTTTGGTACAAAGAAAACTTACATATTTCTAAAATTGGAAAATTTCCAAAATAGGAAATTTCTAAAATTAGAAAGTTTCCAAAAATGGGAAGTTTTCACAATTATGATAAAATTTCAGAAACTAGGATATTTCAACAGTTTGCGAAATTTCATGAGGATTTCCAAACTTAGAAATTCCTAAATCTAAAATTTATTATAATTGGAAAGTTTCCATAATTGAAAATTTTTCCAAAATTGAGATCATGACAAAGTTTTCCGCAAAACAATTATATGATTATGTCGAACACTAACCGGCTCTGATACCACTGTTGGGACCGGGTGCATGTTGACAAGGATACGGGTTCGTAAATTTTAAAATATTTACGTGCAGCGGAAGAATTAGCATAAATAATTTCTCAAATTATTTTAACCACGTATCTAGCATGCGACTTTATGATGTGTGGACATGATCATAAATTAAAATTTTGCGAAAAAGTAAACTAATTTACATTGTACCTCGCGTAACTCGATGAAAGGGACGAGATCCAACCGTAGCGTCCCTTGGAAGCTCCGCCTCTATTCGCGTCCACGCCGAGTTCTCTTCGGGATGACTTCGCAAAGCCACGAGTTTTGTGCCGACGAGAACTACTAGATTCTCCAAAGGCACAACTAGAAAAACAAGAGAGAAAGATGGAAACTAACCACCAAGAAACGGAATCTAAATTCCGGGAAGGAAGGAGTTGCGCCCCGCTTCTTATTCTTCTTGTATGGCTCCTTCTTGGTGGTGTGAACCCACGGCAACCTAAAGGGAGGGTGGTGCGCCAGCCCTAGGGTGGATGTGCGCTGGCCCTAGCAAGTAGAGGTGGGCGCCGGCCCTAGGAAGAAGAGAGAAGGAGAGGGAGAGATTAAGAGAGAGAGGGGGAGAATTAATCTCTTGATCAATCTATTGAGGAATTCAAGCTTAGCCTTGGTTCCTTTATATAGTAGTCTCTCCCTTGCCAAGTCTCCCCTTTAACGGAATTTTTCATAAGAAATTTATCCTATAAATTTTCTTATGAATTATTCCGTTTAAGCCAAGTTTTATTGTAACTAACTTTATAATAAAACAAATACATCTCTCCTTTTATTATGGAATAAATTTTACAAGAAATTTATAAATTTTCTTTATTATAGAAAAATCAATTCATAATTGATTTTATAAAATAAAAATAAACCATTCCATGGATCATTTTAATTTCCATAAAAAGAATAAATTTCTATAAATTTCTTTATACAAATTTATTTATCCATAATTTATAAAACAAATCGCGCTAGATTTATTTTATTAATTAAACCAAATAAATTGGTTTCTCCCCATTGTTGTGGCCGGCCAAACCAAAGAGGGTTGGCACCCTCTTTGGCCGGCCAAACCGAGCCGATCCCATCGCGAATTAAACTCATTTAATTCGCCCGATAAGCCTTCAAAAGACTTAGCCATTTTAAGCTTCCATTGCGCCTCTGATTAATTCAGATTCGACTTAATTTCTCTTGATTGGAAAATCTAATTTTCAACTCGTTTTAAATCCCTCGGATTACTCGTAGTGCGTGTGACTAAATAGGCTTTCGATTTATGTTGGCTGTCTATAATTAACCAATTATAGAACGATCATGAGTGACACCTAGTAGTACATCATGACCCCCAATTAATCGAAAGATCAATGGTTAACCTCAGAAATAATTCTGAAACCCTTCAGCAGCTCTAATGAATCGTGCCTCATTCCCTTCACCATCTTATACCCACTTGGTTCAGGACATGGTCTGTGTGTGTCAGTCCCCACTAGGTTGACTACATCACACCTAGCCCAAGTAGTGTCTTTCTCGTCCTTTCGATTTCTAATTACTCTCATGTATTTAAGAGACTCATACTCTAAACATGACATGCTCTGGCCAGAGGCATTGAGTAACAATCCGACGATAGGCCTGGGTATACATCTCCTCGCAAGGAGTGGTGAATCCTTTGTAGGCTGTTCAAACATCTTCGGGCACTTCGGCTTGTACCCAACCATCCTGGGTCCACACCTCCTTGGAGATGCTTGCTTAAGATGTTAAAGTATAAGTCTCCATGACCAAGATGACTTGAACACCGCAAGTCAAAGGAACATCGCACTTAAGCTGCAGTAAAAACTTCATTGACATATCTATATGTAGACTACCATATGAAGTTTTACAGCCAGTCACTCCAATGAACTAGCTCCCTTAACTAGCATTCATGTTTATCTCCGGACATCCCAATGTCACCAGCCAGTGAGAATCAGCTGATTAGAGAATAACCCATGCTAGTCTCAACAGAATTGATATTGTCCGTTTTTATCAATTCATCGACTAGGGATATTTTCAATACTTCACAATTGCACATGTAGAGATAATCACTAGTTGTGATCCCATCACAAATTCTCTTATGCAGTGAATTGTATTGCGGACATTCAGTAGATGAGTTTAAGATCCCAATCAAATACACAAATATGTATACTCAAATAGTGAATTTTCATTTATTAAAATAAATGTTTACAATCATAAGGCTATTGCCTTAGGACACTTCTCTCATATCACTAACAGCACAAGCAAAGGAACCAAGGTCTCATCAATGATCCAAACATATGCATCACCGCTATCATCTGATCAGAGAGATTATAATTAAAAATGATATACAAATTGAGAAAATTCCGACTGAAAGGAATTTAGCGGATCCTTTAACTAAGGCCCTGCCTCAAAGCAAGTTTAAGGGTCATATTAGAGCCTGTGGTATTGGATACCGTAGCGATTGGCATTAGGCCAAGTGGGAGTTTATTAGTGATATGAGAAAAGTATCCTAAGGCAATCGCCTTATGATTGTAATCATTTATTTTAATAAATGAATATTCACTATTTGAGTATACATGTTTACGTATTTGATTGAGATCTTAAACTCATTTACTGAATGTCCGCAATACAATTCACAGAATGAGAGAATTTGTGATGAATTCTCAACTAGTGATTATCTCTACATGTGCAATTGTGAAGTATTGAAATTGTCCCTAGTCGATGAATTGATAAATACGGACACTATCAATTCTGTTGAGACTAGCATGGGTTATTCTCTAATCAACTGATTCTTACTGGTTGGTGACATTGGGATGTCCAGAGATAAACATGAATGCTAGTTAAGGGAACTAGTTCATTGGAGTGACTGGCTGTAAAACTTCATACGGTAGTCTACATATAGATATGTCAGTGAAGTTCTTATTGCAGCTTAAGTGCGTTGTTCCTTTGACTTGCGGTGTTCAAGTCATCTTGGTTATAGAGACTTATACTTTGACATCTTAAGCAAGCATCTCCAAGGAGGTGTGGACCCAGGATGATTGGGTATAAGCCGAACTGCCCGAAAATGTTTGAATAGCCTACAAAGGATTCACCACTCCTTGCGAGGAGATGTATACCCAAGGCCTATCGTCGGATTGTTACTCGAAGCCTCTGGCAAGCGCATGACATGTTCAGAGTATGAATCTCTTAGATACATGAGAGTAATTAGTATTCGTAGGATGAGAAAATATTACTTGGGCTAGGTGTGACGTAGTCAGCCTAGTGGGGACTGACACACATAGACTATGTCCTGAACCAAGTGGGTATAAGATGGTGAAGGGAATGGGCCACGATTCATTATAGCTGCTGAAGGGTTTTAGAATTGTTTCTGAGGACAACCGTTGATCTTTTGATTAATTAGGGATCATGATGTACTACTAGGTGCCACTCATGTTCGTTCTATAATTGGTTAATTATAGACGGCCATCATAAATCGAAAGCCTATTTAGTCACATGCACTACGAGTAATCCGAGGGATTTAAAACGTGTTGAAAATTAGATTTTCCTATCAAGAGAGATTAGGTTTGGTTGAGCCAAACGATAAGTCGAATCTGAATTTTTCAGAGACGCATCAGAAGCGTAAAATGGCTAAGTCTTTTGAAGACTTAATAGATGAATTAAATGAGTTTAATTCATTGGGGCGTGGCCTGGATAGGCCGGCCAAAGAGGGTCCCCAACCTCTTTGCTTGGCCGGCCACAACAAAGGGAGGGAACCAAATTGTTTGGTTCAATTTATAAAATAAATCAAGTGTGGTTTGTTTTATAAAATTATGGATGATATAAATTTTTATATAAACCAAGGTTTGGTTTATTTTTTCATAGAAATTAAAATGAACCATGGATTGGTTTATTTTATTTTATAAAATCAATCATAGATTGATTTACCATGATAAAGAAATTTATATAAAGAAATTTATATAAAGAAATTTATATAAAGAAATGTATATAAAATTTATTTTTCATGGAAATTAAAATGAACCATGGATTGGTTTATTTTATTTTATAAAATCAATCATGGATTGATTTACCATGATAAAGAAATTTATATAAAATTTATTTTTCATGAAAATTAAAATGAACCATGGATTGGTTTATTTTATTTTATAAAATCAATCATGGATTGATTTACCATGATAAAGAAATTTATATAAAGAAATTTATATGATAAATTTCTTATGAAAATTTATTCCATAAGAAAAAAGAGACTTGGTTGATTTTTATCATGAATTAAAAAATGATTTTAACCATGATATAAAATCAAGACTTGGCATGATGGAATAAGTCATAGAAAATTTATATCATAAATTTCTTATGAAAATTTATTCCATAAGAAAAAAGAGACTTGGCGGTTGAGAGACCACTATATAAAGGACCCAAGGTAAGGCTTGGAGATCATTCGAAATAATCCAAGTATTCTTGCTTGGGCTCTCTCCCTCTCCTCCCTTCTTTCTCTTGGCCGGCCTCTCCCTTCTTCTCCCTTCTTCTTGCCGTGAGCACAAGGAGAAGCACCAAGGCGATGAAGTTCTTCCGTTGAGACAATCTTTCTCTCCGACCATCATCACCTTGGGATTGGGCGCAAGTCATCTTCCTCCTTCTCGCCGAAATTGTGATTCCGGCCAACCTTGGTGGTGAGTTTTTTCGATGTGATTACTTCTCTCTTGGTTTTTCTTGTCGCGTTCTCGGAGAATCTAGTAGTTCTCGAGAACATGAAACTCGTGGCTTTGCGAAGTCATCCCGAAGATACTCGACGTGGACACGAATAGAGGTGGAGCTTCCCAGGGGCGCTTACGGTTGGATCTCGTCCCTTCCTTCGAGTTACGCGAGGTAATAAGTAAATTAGTTTACGTTTCTGCAAAATTTTAAATATATGATCATGTCTACACAAGATAAGGTTGCATGCTTAGATGTGTGGTTAAATAATTTGAGAAATTATTTATGCTAAACCTTCTGTTGCACGTAATTAATTTTAAAATTACGAACCCGCATCCATGTCAACATGCACCCAGTCCCAACACAAAGATCAACTCATCATGGTTGGTCCCTTTACAAGGCCAAAAGATTTGTAGAATAAACTCATTGAACTCCATGAGGGCACCCGAGATTCAAGAATCGCCAAGAGGGACTTGTTCCTCAACCAACTACAAAACCTTACCATGAAGGAAAATGAAACGGTGAATGAGCTTCATAGCCGGTTCAAGGAAGTCCTCAATGGTCTTCATTCCATAGATGAAAAGGTCGAGAACCGCGACCTTGTGAGGTATGTGTTAAAAGCATTTCCAAGGAATGCTTTGTGGTCATCCATGGTGGATGCCTACAAAGTTTCCAAGGACTTATCAATTGTAAAGTTAGATGATTTATTTTGTAAGATGGAACTTCATAAAATGGCTAACAAAGGCCCTAAGAAGAAGGGGATTGCCTAAGTTGCAGGAGAAAAGAACAGGAAGAAGAAGGAGAAGAAGAAGGAGAAGGAGAAGGAGAAAGAAGTCTCTTCATCCTCATCTTCATCCGAATCCGAGTCCGAATCCGAGGAGGATGGCAGCGGCTCTTCTTCCTCCGAGATGGGCAATTTCATTAGAAGGATGATGAGGAAGGGTCGACGCTTCAAGGGTAAAGGTAACCCTAGTGAAGTTAAGCTTGATAAATCTAACATTACTTGCTATGAGTGTAGCAAGAAAGGGTACTTCATGAAGGACTGCCCAAAGCTCAAGAAGAAGGAGGATAAATCCTAGAAGAAGAAGAAGGCCTTGAAGGCCACTTGGGATGAATCCTCCTCAAGCTCATCCGATGAAGAGATGGAGGAGAAGAGTACACGGCATGTGGCACTCATGACACTTGAAGGAGAAGAAAGCAGTGATGAATCCTCCAGCTCCTCAAATGCGGCTTCATCATCTTTGGATGATGAAAAGGTAATCACTCCCGAACTTGAGAAATGCAATAGAACAATTGCATGTTTAACTGATTTTTTGAAGAAGTCAAAACAAAAAATTAAATCTTTGAAAATTGAAGTTGAACAATTGAAATCCTCTAGGGATGAGGATGTAGATGATTTACATGTAGAGATGTTAGAGGACGAGATTAAATATTTGTAAAATTGAGGTTGAACAATTGAAATCCTCTAGGGATGAGGATGTAGATAATTTGCATGTTGAGATGCTAGAAAATGAGAATAAATCTTTGAAGAGTGAAGTTGAGAGACTCAAGAGTGTTCTTGAGAAATTCTCAACCAGCTCAAAGACCTTAGACATGATCTTGAATTCCCAAAGGGCAGTCTACAATAGGGCCGGTATTGGTTACTGACCCAAAGAACCATCATTTATGTCCTTAATGTCTAGGACTGATGTTAGACAATCTAAGACACCTAGGGCTCAAAGGAAAGTAGTCAAGGCATGGGTGCCTAAGTCTTGCTTAGTCGGTGCTTTAGGTCCCAAGGTTTGGGTACCTAAAACTTCTATTTTTCAAATATTGTAGGTTATGATTGAGGGGGAGCATCTATCAACTTGGTTCATTGATAGTGGGTGCTCCAAACACATGACCGGGGATAGATCATTGTTTACCACACTTCAAAGAAAAAGTAGAGGTAATGTTTTCTTTGGTAACAATGGTAGTCTTAAGGTCATAGGATAGGTGACATTCAAATATCCAAATGTCTTAGGATCAAGAATGTCCTTCTAGTCAAGGGGATGACATTTAATCTCCTAAGTGTCAGTCAATTGTGTGATGCGGGTTACACAATTGATTTTCAATCAAGTCAATGTCTAGTTAGACAACATGACACATTGGACACGGTACTAGTAGGAACAAGAATAGATAATATTTACCATGTTTCATTTAAAAGTGCTACTAATGCTTTTGCTAAGTGTCTCATGTCAAGAGAAGATGAGTCCACCCTTTGGCACCGGAGACTAGCACATGTGAACATGAAGAATATCCGGAAGTTAGCCAACAAGGGATTAGTTCATGAATTACCAAGCATCAAGTATGAAAAGGATAAACTTTGTGATGCATGTCAAATGGGTAAGCAAACAAAATCTGCACATAAAGGTAAAAGCACTGTAAGTACTTCTACCGCATTGGATTTACTTCACGTGGACTTGTTTGATTGTAGCACTATTATATCATTGAATGGTAGTAGATATTGCTTTGTTATCATTGATGATTTTACTAGATATACATGGACTTATTTTCTTAAATATAAGGACTAAACCTTAGATGTTTTCATTTCTTTTTGTAGAAGAGTTGAAAATGAGAAATCATCAACTATTAAGACAATAAGAAGTGATCATGGAGGGGAATTTCAAAACCAACGATTTTTAGAGTTTTATCAAGATAGAGGGTATAGACATGAGTTCTGCACTCCTAGAACACCACAACAAAATGGTGTTGTAGAGTGGAAGAACCGTGTTTTACAAGAGGCTGCACGAAGCATGCTCAATGAGTACTCACTACCGAGTTACTTATGGGCCGAAGCTGTAAACACTGCTTGCTATGTGCAAAATCGAGTCCTTATTCATAGATTCTTTGGAAAGACTCCTTATGAACGTTGGTTTGGAAAACCACCTATGGTTAAACACCTTAGGGTGTTTGGTTGTAAGGTGTTTATTCTAAACACCAAGGACCACCTTAGAAAGTTCACGGCAAAGGCTAATGAAGGGATACTGGTCGAGTACTCCCTAGTTAGTAAAGTCTAACGAGTCTACAATAAGAAATTTAGATTGGTTGAAGAAACATCTGATGTTGTTTTTGAAGAAATTCCAAAAGTAAATGATCAACCAGAAGATGTCGATGAAGCTCAATTCGAACTTAGGAAACTAGGTTTGAATGAAAGTCTGAATGTTGTTGATGGTGATGAGTCTGATGACGGTGAGCATAGACAACTTATAGATCAGCCGGATCATGAGGCTGAGCTTGTGTATAGTGACACCATTAAAGAAACACCACCAAAACCAAGGACAACGAGGTTAGCCTCTAGTCATCCCCAAGACCAAATTGTTGGAGACATCCATCATGGGGTTAGGAGTAGATCATTCTTTAGGAATGAGGCTAATGAAGTTGCCTTAATTGTTAGTAATATGAGAGAAGTGTCCTAAGGCAATCGCCTTATGATTGTAAACATTTATTTTAATAAATGAATATTCACTATTTGAGTATACATGTCTATGTATTTGATTGGGATCTTAAACTCATTTACTGAATGTCCACAATACAATTCACAGCATTAGAGAATTTGTGATGAATTCACAACTAGTGATTATCTCTACATGTGTAATTGTGAAGTATTGAAATCGTCCCTTGTCGATGAATTGATAAATAAGGACACTATCAATTCTGTTGAGACTAGCATGGGTTATTCTCTAATCAGCTGATTCTCACTGGCTGGTGACATTGGGATGTCCGGAGATAAACATGAATGCTAGTTAAGGGAACTAGTTCATTGGAGTGACTGGCTGTAAAACTTCACATGGTAGTCTACATATAGACATGTCAATGAAGTTCTTACTGCAGCTTAAGTGCGATATTCATTTGACTTGCGGTGTTCAAGTCATCTTGGTCATGGAGACTTATACTTTAACATCTTAAGCAAGCATCTCCAAGGAGGTGTGGACCCAGGATGGTTGGGTATAAGCCGAAGTGCCCGAAGATGTTTGAACAGCCTACAAAGGATTCACCACTCCTTACGAGGAGATGTATACCCAAGGCCTATCGTCGGATTGTTACTCAAAGCCTCTGGCTCGAGCATGACATGTTCAGAGTATGAATCTCTTAAATACATGAGAGTAATTAGAATCCAAAGGATGAGAGAACGTTACTTGGGCTATGTGTGACGTAGTCAGCCTAGTGGGGACTGACACACATAGACCATGTCCTGAACCAAGTGGGTATAAGATGGTGAAGGGAATGAGGCACGATTCATTAGAGCTGTTAAAGGGTTTCAGAATAATTTCTGAGGTCAACCGTTGATCTTTCGATTAATTGGGGATCATGATGTACTACTAGGTGCCACTCATGATCGTTCTATAATTGGTTGATTATAGACGGCCAACATAAATCAAAAGCCTATTTAGTCACACGCACTACGAGTAATCCGAGGGATTTAAAACGAGTTGAAAATTAGATTTTCCAATCAAGAGAAATAAGTCGAATCTGAATTTATCAGAGGCGCATCGGAAGCTTAAAATGGCTATTTCTTTTGAAGGCTTATTGGACAAATTAAATGAGTTTAATTCGCAAGGGTTTGGCTTGGTGTGGCCGGCCAAAGAGGGTGCCCACCCTCTTTGGTTTGGCCGGCCACAATAAAGGAGGGAAATCAATTTATTTGGTTTAAATTATAAAATAAATCAAGCGCGATTTGTTTTATAAAATTATGGATAAATAAATTTATATATAAAGAAATTTATATAAAGAAATTTATATAAAGAGATTTATTTTCATGGAAATTAAAATAAACCTTGGATTGGTTTATTTTATTTTATAAAATCAATTATGAATTGATTTTTCCATGATAAGAAAAATTTATATAATAAATTTATTCTTTTTATGGAAATTAAAATGAACCATGGATTGGTTTATTTTATTTTATAAAATCAATTATGAATTGATTTTTCCATGATAAGAAAAATTTATATAATAAATTTATTCTTTTTATGGAAATTAAAATGAACCATGGATTGGTTTATTTTATTTTATAAAATCAATTATGAATTGATTTTTCCATGATAAGAAAAATTTATATAATAAATTTTTGTGAAAATTTATTCCATAATAAAAGGGGAGATGTGTTTGTTTTATTATAAAGTTAGTTATAATAAAACTTGGCATAACGGAATAATTCATAAGAAAATTTATAATATAAATTTCTTATGAAAATTTATTCCGTTAAAGGGGAGACTTGGCAATGGAGAGGCTGCTATATAAAGGTGCATAGGCAAGGCTTGGAAATCAAATCAAGTAATCAAGGATTTTGCCTAGCCTCTCTCCCTCTCCTTCTGTCTCTCACCATCTCCAAGTGGGCGCCGGCCCTAGAAGTTCATCCTAGGGTTGCCGTGAACCAACTCCACCAAGAAGGCGCCGAAGAAGAAGAAGAAGCGGGTCGCAACTCCTTCCTTCCTTTCCCCGGAATCTTGATTCTGTTACTTGGTGGTTAGTTTCCATCTCTCTCTCTCTTGATATTCTTGTCGTGCCTTTGGAGAATCTAGTAGTTCTTGTCGGTACGAAACTCGTGGCTTTGCGAAGTCATCCCGAAGAGAACTCGCCGTGGACGCGAATAGAGGCGGAGCTTCCAAGGGACGCTACGGTTGGATCTCGTCCCTTACTTCGAGTTACGGGAGGTATTGAGTAAATTAGTTTACTTTCTACAAAATTTTAATTTATGATCATGTCCACACATCATAAGGTTGTATGCTAGATACGCGGTTAAAATAATTTGAGAAATTATTTATGCTAATTCTTCCGCTGCACGTAATAAAATTTTAAATATTACGAACCCGTATCCATGTCAACATGCACCTGGTCCCAACAGTGGTATCAGAGCCGATTAGTGTTCGACATAATCATATAATTGTTTTGCGGAAAATTTTGTCATGATCTCAATTTTGGAAAATTTTCCAATTATGGAAACTTTCCAATTATGATAAATTTTAAATTTAAGAATTTCAAAGTTTGGAAATCCTCATGAAATTTCGTAAACTTTTGAAATATCCTAGTTTCTGAAATTTTATGATAATTATGAAAACTTCCCATTTTTGGAAACTTTCTAATTTTTGAAATTTCCTATTTTGGAAAATTTCTAATTTTAGAAATATGTAAGTTTTCTTTGTACCAGAAACTTACAATTATTCTGAAAACCTATTAAGTAATCTCGCAATTTTGACCACTTTCTTTCAAGAAAGTCTAGACAAATTTATGGATTATTAATTGACAATTAAATTCGAATTGGTTTTAAATTATTAACAAAATTCTTTATTTTGGATTGAGCCTTGGGGAGCCGTCTAATTTAAAGTTAGTTGTTGTAATTTAATTTCCTATTTTGAATAAAATTGTCATGTTTAATTTGGTTTCGCCTCGGGGAGCGGACTAAATTAGATTTACAACAAATTCCTTTTTTTTGGGTATCTGAGCCTCGGTGAGCCACCCAAAGAAAATAATTTGTTGAAATTAATAAATCCATAAATAAAATATGTAATCAAATCTTGGAAATTTTGAGGTGATTCTCAAACGATAATTTCCTTATTTGATTTAAGAGGTGATGCTCTTATATATTGTTGTCTCCAAAATTAATTAAAAAAATGGTTTCCTATAGAGTTTTCTTAAAAGAGATTTTCATGAAAATAATATGTGGTTGAATTACGGGAATCTGTCTCTTAATTTAATAAGATTTGATTTAGAGAAATCAAAGTCGTAAACATATTATTTCCGAAATTGATTATGACAATTTAGGAAATTGTTTCCCAAAACAATTCCTTGAATAAAGTATGAAATTAGAATTAGGAAATCCAGTTCCTAATTCAATTAATGAGACTTGATAAATTAAGTCACATACATACTTTATTAAGGAAATCGTTAGTACATGACATAATTATATGTCATGAATGTGCTTAGAAAAGAAAGGATGAGACCCAAAATCCCTTACAAAATATTAAGGCCAACACCTTCCATTAATATGGTTAGAACCGGAGTTTTGTTTCTCGTTTGGGTTGATGGACACATCCATGCCCGGCCTGAACCTCAACATATTCAAACCATGGAATTAGTTTATGATTAATATAGTTGGAGTCAGAGGTCAATCCTTAGTTTTGGTTGTTGGACACATCCAAGCCTGACTAAACGGTTGAATGAGCTCCATCCATATTAAAACTATTTCTTGATTAATGGGTTAGCCTTAAGCTTGGAGCATCGATTTATTGTGCCACAACCAAGGTCGATGTAAAGAGAGGTGCAGTTGGGTGCTATGTATAATGTTACATACTTGTTAATGAGTTAACAACCCAATGATTTATATAAACATTCAATTAGTTGATAGCATAAAGTGATAGTTACATATATGTGATGTGTAATCGGTATAATTACCTACCTTCATAGCTAAGAATAACTTGATGGCCATAGCCATGGTTGTTCTTATCTATGGTTGGATATCAACCTATTTGGAGATGCTCCTACTGTAACGCCCGCTTTTTTTTTTCATAAGCGGCGTTACGTTAACATGCTTAGGGCATGTAGACATCATAAGGCAGCGGAATAACTTTAACTTATACATGCCCTGTTACCATTCTTAACTTAATGACATAGGAACCTTAGCATATTATCTTTGAACTTAAGCACCATATCATATCATGTCATACGTAACGTCATATCATAAGGTTCCATAGGTCATTATTCAGACATATAAGTAACCAAGGTGAAGTTCTAGCATAAACAGTAAACATAGAGTTTCCTGGGCCAAGTCACTACTACACACATGCGTTCTTTCCCTCCTGCTGCTTCCATCATTGTCCCCTTGAATGATCTGCGGTATAAGGAAATAAGACTATAAGCACACAGGCTTAGTAAGACTCTTTCCTTCTCAAAAAACCATTCATCATTCATCATCTCATAATGAGCACATGAAAACATTAACATACTTGGTGCTCTGCTTAGAACATAACATCTTAAATCACTTATCGTATACATAGCATGGCATGAACATAAACATAGTAAACCTTCTAAGCATGGCATGATACATGGCATAAGCATAAACATAGTTAACATTCTGAGCATGACATAATACATGGCATAAACATAAACATAGTGAACATCCTAAGCATTGCATGATACATGGCATAAACATAAACATAGTAGACATTCTAAACATGGCATAATTCATGGCATAAACATAAACATGATAGACATTCGAAACATGGCATAATTCATGGCATAAATCATTCATTCTCATGCATACTTCTTAATCTGGAACGTAAGCATATCATCCTATCAACATAGCATAATGCATAACATGGATGGATGCATGAGTGGAATGCATATACATAAGGATGCTTAACTTTTTAAAACATAATTTTAATTGCTTAAACATAATCATCATAACATCATTTGGGGTCCCCGGCTTGTACCACATACATATATCATAGCGCACATCCCTAGCAAGTGCGAGGTCGCAAGCCCCGACTTACTAGGGTAAGGACAGCATAGTCGGTAGTCCCCAAACCGAGGCGTTCTTAAGGTGCCCATCCCTGTTGCACAGCTCCGGTAGTGCCAGAACCGTGGACAGCTTCGATAGTCCAAAACCGGGGCGTTCTTAAGGTGCCCATCCCTTGGACCCATATTTCGGTCCGGTACAAGCCCATACATAAAGTAAAATACTTTTCATGTGTCATCATTCATCATACATTCATAGCATAACCATGTTACATAAAGCATGACTTAACACATGCTTGCCCTTTCATTGTTCATTCTTATTGCATAACATCATGATGCCTGTAAGGCATGAGCATTATCTTCATTCATAAACATCGTATGCATCTTTATTCATAAGCATGACATGCATCTTTATTCATACAACATGGCATGCATCATTCTTATCATGAACATAAACATAACATACTTATCATGGCATCGTTCTTATCATGAACCTAACATAACATACCTATCATAGCATTATTCTTATCGTGAACATAACCCTATCATACTTATCATGGCATCATTCATATCATGAACATAAATCTATCATACTTATCATGACATCATTCATATTATAAACATACACAATAACTTAGCATGGTTCTTAACATATCATGAGCATATAACGTAGCATGGTTCTCTACATCACCTAAGCATGCATAGGTAGAATTTCCATAACATTCTACCTACCATTCAAATACATGGCCTAAAACATAAACATTCATGATAACCCTATTAAACATGGCATCCAATCATAAACATAAACATAAAAGCATAAAACATGATGCTTAAACATTAGGGTTATGGTTAACATGATTTCTACCACATGTTTGATCCTATACATATAAATACTTTATGGTAAACATGAACCATCATTCTTTGAGCCCTAACTCCACCCCAAACCCTAAATCCAAGGCTTGGCTGAAACTTCAAGGTGGAGTTCCATCCATTCCATAAACATGTAATATAGCATAAGGTAAAGGAACCACCATACATCATTTATGAGACCCTAGGAAGTCATTGGGCTCATGATTAGGGTTAACCCTAACCCTTAGGCCACTTTCCTAGGGCTGGACAAAACTTATAAGGCCATGGGGAGTATGGAAAAATTTCATTAAAATCCCCAATAAATCATGAAACACTAATTACATCTTACCATAGAGCCATTGGAGCCCTTACTTGAAATAAATATTAACTTTTACCCTATTAACCCTTCTTGGCCGAAACTTGTAGAGTCCCAAAGCCATGTGAAAATTCACATAATCACCTTCCATCACCCTTATATCATGGCAACACATAAACATATGCTTGAAGTTAAAGACTCAACCCTAACCCTTGGGTCCTTGAGGTTGGCCGAAACACATAGGGCCTCTAGGGTACCCCAAAATTATCAAAAATTGTATTTATCCTCTGAACATCATGAGAAAACATTAAACAACATTTTGGAGATTTTTAGGATCATTTAAGGACCCTTAAACATTGTGGCTGAAACCCTAGGGTATCCTAGGGTGCTTGCTTTGTTTCTTTCATGTTGGCCGAAACTCTAGGGTATCCTAGGGTACTCCAAAAATTCCCAAAAATTATACTTAACCTCTAAACATCATAAGGGAACATTAAATAGCATTATACAAATTTTTAGCATAATTATAGATCTTAAAATCATGGTGGCCGAAACCCATAACCTAAGGTTCTTGGTTTTCTTTCCTTTCAACATCAAATCCAAAAACCAACCAATATATCATACTAAAAATCATGAAAATCATAAAGAACTATTATATCACAGGTGAAGGAGTCTTACCTTGGGATTTCTTGATTTTTAGACCTTAAAAGAGAAAGAACTTGTAGAGCTCTTGACCCTTGATCCCTCCTTGCCCTTGTACTCTTGTGAAGACCTTAGATCTAGGAGATGAAGCCTTGGTGGAAGCTTTTCCAAGGGAGAACTCCCTTGGAGGTGTTCGGCTAGAATGAGGGAGAAGGAGAGGAGGAAATGCAATTGAAAGAAGAGAGAATGAAACTCCCAAACCCCCCTATTTATCACCCATTAAAGAGGTAAATGAAGAGTCTCTCCATGACCCTTCATCTTCTTTTAAGCCTCAACCAATATCCACTTCATTCCCTCCTAACATTCTCTTGCTAGGTGAGTTGGTTAAAGCATACATGGTTGTACAAGAGGTCCAAGGTTCAATCATTGGCTCATGCACCTTTATTTTTATTTTATTTTTATTTCATTTTTTTATTATTTTTATTTTCCTAAATTCCGAAAATCCCCCTAAAATCACCCATAATTATGCTAATATTCCTAAATAAAATTCTTTTATATTTATATTAATTTTACCTAATTAATACCCATTTTTGGAGCCCATTTAAAGCTCATTAGTACCTAGTTTTCTCAATTTAAATGAGAAAACATGGATTTCTAGGCCAAATTTTACATAATTATTTCTAGGCCCCTCGGGAAATTATCTAGACATGCTCAATATTTTAAGAAAATATTACGAGAATTTTCCGGGTCGTTACACCTACGATCTCCCGAATTGATAAAAAGGGTGATTCAATTCGAAAAATAAATAAGATTTAATTAATGTATATTGATGCATTCTTTATCATTCTTCTCACATAAGCTCAATTTGTATTTCTAGGATAATCACTCGATCATGTCTTCTCTGAATTTGCGTTCCATTTTGGACACCAATAAGTTAACTAAGGACAAAAGGATTGAAAAGGCACCAAAAGACACTTGCCATCACTGTGGCAAGGAGGACCACTAGCGAAGAAACTGCAAGGTTTATCTTGAGTCCTTGAAGAAGAAGGCATCCGATGCCCCATCCTCTTCAGGCATCTTCGTTATTGAATGTCACTCTATTTCCTCGTACACCTGGGTACTTGATACTGGGTGTAGCTCTCATATATGTAATGACATACAAGGGCTATGGAATAGAAGAAGACTCGTCAAGGGCGAAGCGAATTTGCGAGTTGGAAATGGAGCAAAGATTGCTGCTATTGCCATCGGAACATATTTGCTAAAGCTCCCTACTGGACTTGTCTTAGAATTGGATAATTATTATTTTGTTCCTTCGTTAATAAAGAACATTGTATCTATTTCATGTTTGAATGAAAAAGGTTATCATTTAACTTTTAGTAACAATTGTTGTTACATAACTTTAAATGGCGTTCTTTATGGGACTGGAACTTTATGCAATGGTATCTACACGTTAGATTTATCCGGTGACATTTTCAATATCGAAGTTAACAACAATCGTGCTCGAATAGATAATTGAATAGACTCCTACACGTGGCATTGTCGTCTTGGCCATGTAAGTAAGAAACGCATGACCAAATTACACCGATGTGGAATTTTGGAATCATTTGAACCTGGTTCATTTGATACATGCGAATCATGCTTAAAAGGCAAGATGGCCAAATTACCCTTTTTCGGAAAAGGTAATCCAGTGGGAGAATTGCTTGGTCTAATACATACTGATGTATGTGGACCAATGTCAACTCTTGCACAAGGAGGCTATAGCTACTTCATTACCTTTATCGATGATCACTCACGATTCGGGTATGTGTTCTTGATTAAACACAAATCTGAAGCTTTTGAGAAATTCAAAGAGTTCAGAAATGAAGTAGAGAAACAGCTTGGCAAAAGTATTAAGATACTTCGATCCGATCGGGGTGGTGAATAGTTAAGTCAAGAGTTTCAAGATTATCTGAGGGACAATGGGATATTGTCCCAATGGACTCCGCCGTATACACCACATCATAATGGTGTATCTGAGAGGCGCAACCGAACCTTGATGGACATGGTTAGGTATATGATGAATCATGCAACTCTTCCAAAATCCTTTTGGGGCTATGCACTTAAGACAGCTGTTTACTTGCTAAACAGAGTCCCGACCAAGGTAGTCTCTACTACTCCATATGAGACATGGAATAGTAAGAAACCTCACTTAACTCACCTTAAGATACGGGGTTGTCCTGCTTAAGTGAAGCGGACTGTATCAGACAAATTGGATGCTAAGTCTGATAAATGTCTATTTATTGGATACCCTAAGGAAACGAAGGGTTACCAATTCTATCATCCCTTGGAACAAAAGGTGTTTGTTTCAAGGCATGCTGTATTTCTGGAAAAAGAATTTCTTTTACAAGAAAACAATGGGAGTGGCATTGAACTTGATGAAGTTCAAGAAACTCCAATAGACATTATAGAGACACCTAGTCTAGACCCACAACCAATAACTCATAATGATGAGCTATCAGTTGAACCTAAAACAACACCACCTCTTCGTAGGTCTGATAGGACACGCAATATTCCAGAGAGATATGGATTTCTCATAAGTGAATCGAACGACGTGTTACTCATAAGCGATGACGAACCTATCAGTTATGAAGATGTTCTGAAAAGTTCAGAAAGGGACAAATGGCTTGAAGCCATGAAGTCGGAAATGGACTCCATGTACGAAAATCAAGTATGGGACTTGGTTAACCCACCTGAAGGGATTAAGCCCATAGGGTGCAAGTGGGTTTTCAAGAAGAAAACTGACATGGAAGGTAATGTTGTTACCTTTAAGGCTAGACTAGTGGCAAAAGGATATCGTCAGAAACAAGGAATTGATTATGACGAAACCTATTCGCCAGTAGCTATGCTTAAATCCATTCAGATGCTCCTGGCCATAGCAGCTCATTATGATTATGAGACATGGCAAATGGATGTGAAAATAGCTTTCCTTAATGGAAACCTGCTTGAGGATGTATTCATGATACAACCTGAAGGTTTCACATCGGTTGATAAAACCAAAGTATGCAAGCTTCGACGATCCATATATGGACTGAAGCAAGCATCCAGGAGCTGGAACATCCGTTTTGATGAGACAATCAAAGAGTTTAATTTCTCACAAAATCCTGACGAACCTTGTGAGTACAAGAAGGTTAGTGGGAGTGCAGTCGTATTCCTTGTATTATATGTCGATGACATATTACTTATAGGAAATGATATATCAGTCTTACAGTCGGTTAAAATTTGGTTGTCCAAAACTTTCTCCATGAAAGACCTGGGAGAAGCAACCTATATCCTTGGGATTAGAATCTATAGAGATAGATCAAAACGGTTGCTTGGTCTTTCGCAGTCTACATATATAGACCGAGTGCTAAAAAGGTTTAGCATGTCGGAATCCAAGAAAGGTTACCTTCCCATCAGGCATGGGATAAACCTTTCAAAGTCTATGTGTCCGCGCACAGAAGACGAGAGGATTTGCATGAATAAGATTCCTTATGCATCCGCGATAGAATCTATCATGTGTGCTATGTTATGTACTAGGCTCTGAGTGTCACGAGCAGATACCAGTCTGATCCAGGAATGGATCATTGGGCGGCTGTCAAGAAAATCCTTAAATACTTAAGAAGTACTAAGGATGTGTTCCTAATATATGGAGAAGGAGATATGGTAATACGTGGGTATACAGATGCCAGTTTCCAGACAGATAAGGATGACTCCAAATCTCAGTCTAGATACGTATTTACTTTGAATGGAGGCGCAATAAGTTGGAAAAGTTCCAAACAAGACACCGTAGCGGATTCTACCACGAAAGCGGAATATATCGCAGCTTCGGAAGCAGCAAAGGAAGCAGTCTGGATCAAGAAGTTTGTCTCCGAACTTGGTGTGGTTCCAACCATTGATGAAGCAGTGCCGGTTTACTGCGACAACAATGGAGCTATTGCACAAATAAAGGAACCAAGGTCTCATCAGCGATCCAAACATGTGCTTCGCCGCTATCATTTGATCAGAGAGATTATAAGTAGGAATGATATACAAATTGTGAAAATTTCCACAGAAAGGAATTTAGCGGATCCTTTAACTAAGGCCTTGCCTCAAAGTAAGTTTGAGGGTCATGTTAGAGCCTGTGGTATTGGATACCGTAGCGATTGGCATTAGGTCAAGTGGGAGTTTGTAAGTAATATGAGAGAAGTGTCCTAAGGCAATCGCCTTATAATTGTAAACATTTATTTTAATAAATGAATATTCACTATTTGAGTATACATGTCTATGTATTTGATTGGTATCTTAAACTCATTTAGTGAATGTCCACAATACAATTCACAGCATTAGAGAATTTGTGATGAATTCACAACTAGTGATTATCTCTACATGTGCAATTGTGAAGTATTGAAATCGTCCCTAGTCGATGAATTGATAAATAAGGACACTATCAATTCTATTGAGACTAGCATGGGTTATTCACTAATCAACTGATTTTCACTGGCTGGTGACATTGGGATGTCCGAAGATAATCATGAATGCTAGTTAAGGGAACTAGTTCATTGGAGTGACTAGCTGTAAAACTTCACATGGTAGTCTACATATAGACATGTTGTTGAAGTTCTTACTGCAGCTTAAGTGCGATGTTCCTTTGACTTGTGTTGTTCAAGTCATCTTGGTCATGGAGACTTATACTTTAACATCTTAAGCAAGCATCTCCAAGGAGGTGTGGACCCAGGATGGTTGGGTATAAGCCGAAGTGCCCGAAGATGTTTGAACAGCCTACAAAGGATTCACCACTCCTTGCGAGGAGATGTATACCCAAGGCCTATCGTCTGGATTGTTACTCAAAGCCTCTGGCCAGAGCATGACATGTCCAGAGTCTGAGTCTCTTAAATACATGAGAGTAATTAGAATCCAAAGGACGAGAGAACGTTACTTGGGCTAGGTGTGACGTAGCCAGCCTAGTGGGGACTGACACACATAGACCATGTCCTGAACCAAGTGGGTATAAGATGGTGAAGGGAATGAGGCACGATTCATTAGAGCTGCTGAAGGGTTTTAGAATAATTTCTGAGGTCAACCGTTGATCTTTCGATTAATTGGGGATCATGATATACTACTAGGTGCCACTCATGATCGTTCTATAATTGGTTGATTATAGACGGCCAACATAAATCGAAAGCCTATGTAGTCACATGCACTACGAGTAATCCGAGGGATTTAAAACGAGTTGAAAATTAGATTTTCCAATCAAGAGAAATAAGTCGAATCTGAATTTATCAAAGGTGCATCGGAAGCATAAAATGACTATGTCTTTTGATGGCTTATTGGACGAATTAAATGAGTTTAATTCGCAAGGGTTTGACTTGGTGTGGCCGGCCACAATAAAGGAGGGAAACCAATTTATTTGGTTTAAATTATAAAATAAATCAAGCGCGATTTGTTTTATAAAATTATGGATAAATAAATTTATATATAAAGAAATTTATATAAAGAAATTTATATAAAGAGATTTATTTTCATGGAAATTAAAATAAACCTTGGATTAGTTTATTTTATTTTATAAAATCAATTATTAATTGATTTTTCCATGATAAGAAAAATTTATATAATAAATTTATTCTTTTTATGGAAATTAAAATGAACCATGGATTGGTTTATTTTATTTTATAAAATCAATTATGAATTGATTTTTCCATGATAAGAAAAATTTATATAATAAATTTATTCTTTTTATAGAAATTAAAATGAACCATGGATTGGTTTATTTTATTTTATAAAATCAATTATGAATTGATTTTTCCATGATGAGAAAAATTTATATAATAAATTTATTCTTTTTATGGAAATTAAAATGAACCATGGATTGGTTTATTTTATTTTATAAAATCAATTATGAATTGATTTTTCCATGATAAGAAAATTTTATATAATAAATTTTTGTGAAAATTTATTCCATAATAAAAGGGGAGATGTGTTTGCTTTATTATAAAGTTAGTTATAATAAAACTTGGCATAACGGAATAATTCATAAGAAAATTTATAAGATAAATTTCTTATGAAAATTTATTCCGTTAAAGGGGAGACTTGGCAATGGAGAGACTACTATATAAAGGTGCATAGGCAAGGCTTGGAAATCAAATCAAGTGATTAAGGATTCTTGCCTAGCCTCTCTCCCTCTCCTTCTCTCCCTCACCCTCTCCAAGTGGGCGCCGGCCCTAGAAGTTCATCCTAGGGTTGTCGTGAGCCAACTCCACCAAGAAGGCGCCGAAGAAGAAGAAGAAGCGGGTCGCGACACCTTCCTTCCTTTCCCCGGAATCTTGATTCCGTTACTTGGTGGTTAGTTTCCATCTCTCTCTCTCTTGATATTCTTGTCGTGCCTTTGGAGAATCTAGTAGTTCTTGTCGGCACGAAACTCGTGGCTTTGCGAAGTCATCCCGAAGAGAACTCGGCGTGGACGCGAATAGAGGCGGAGCTTCCAAGGGATGCTACGGTTGGATCTTGTCGCTTACTTTGAGTTACGCGTGGTATTGAGTAAATTAGTTTACTTTCTGCAAAATTTTAATTTATGATCATGTCCATACATCAAAAGGTTGCATGCTAGATACGTGGTTAAAATAATTTGAGAAATTATTTATGCTAATTCTTCCGCTGCACGTAATAAAATTTTAAAAATTACGAACTCGTATCCATGTCAACATGCACCCGGTCCCAACATTAATTTCGGAAATTAAACCTAGAAAAATTGATGAAGTATTAAATGATCCCGATTGGATCATTGCGATGCAAGATGAACTAGGTCAATTCGAAAGAAGTCAAGTTTGGTACTTAGTCCCTTGACCTTAGAAGACCACCATTATTGGAACCAAATGGGTATTCAAAAATAAATTGAACCATAAGGGAGAAATCATAAGAAACAAGGCACGCATAGTAGCCAAGGGCTACAGTCAAGTTGAAGGCCTTGATTATGATGAGACCTATGCTCCCGTGGCCCGATTAGAGTTCATCCGATTGATACTTGCATTTGCAGCACATCAAGGTTTCAAGCTATATTAAATGGATGTCAAATCGGCCTATCTAAATGGTTTAATAAGGGAAGAGGTCTATGTCGAACAACCTCCGGGGTTTGAGAGTACCGAATTCCCAAACCACGTATTTAAGCTCAAGAAGACACTTTATGGCCTTAAACAAGTACCTTGAGCTTGGTATGAGCGGTTGTCGACATTTCTAATTGAAAAAGGCTTTGATAGAGACCAAATAGACCCTACACTTTTTCTACGTAGAGATGGTGACAATATATTTGTAGCCCAAGTATATGTCGATGACATAATTTGTGGCTCAAACAACAAGGGATATTTAAATGAGTTTATTAGACACATGGAGAGTGAATTTGAAATGAGTCTAGTGGGAGAGTTGACTTTCTTCCTTGGACATGAAATCAAACAAACCCGAGATGGGATCCATGTGCACCAATCAAAGTATACTCAAGAGATGGTTCGAAAATTCAACATGAGTGATTCAAAAGAGGTAACTGTTGGACCATGGATGGCTAGAGAGGGGGGTGAATGTAGCCAGACACTTGAAGTTTCAGCGCTTTTGATATTTCTGCGACTCAATGGTTTAGTAGCACAGCGGAAGCAATAAAACAGAGTATGCAGTAAACTAAACCCTAAGTTAATCACAAGAACAAGAACGCTAACAAGTAGAATTACAAGGTTCGGGGATAACTTGCCCCTACTCCTTAGCGTGCCCATAAGGTGGGCGATCCCTTGATCGTCAGCAGATCAAGCCCTGGAAAATTCCGGATAGTAAGCAACCTCCTTCTCAGTGAAGTAACCTCTCCACAGCGTTTCAACAAAGATAGAGTTTTAAGCACAATGAAACACAAGAAAGATCTTACTTAGCACTTAGAACAAGCAAGAACACAAGCAGAACTTCTCCCGAGCTCCACCCAGCGACGATCTCACGCAAGAACTCCCTTCTTCGTGTCTTCTTGCTGATGGACTCACCAAGTCTCTTATTTCATCCTTCAAGTGCTCAAGTAAAAGATATTTGCTTCAAAAATTGCAGTTGCTTGCTCAAGAACGATGGAACACAAGCACGCAACAAGAAGTCACAGCAAGCTCAACCAGCAGAAGTCTCTCTTGCACTTCTCCACCACGCTGCTTATGTCTTCTCCACAAGCGCCAGGTCACCACCTCACTGCAGCCTCCAGCTGCTCTCCTGCAACAACTAGCCACCACTGAGCACTTCTGGACTCCCTGAGCTTCCCTCAGACCAGCCCCAGTGAGCAGCTCCAGCCAGCGCCAGCGTCCGTTGCAACCTGAGATGGAAAACGGACAAACCTGCTCCAAGGAAAGGTCTCCATTGACTCTCCTTGAGTGTTTGAATCCATCCCTATCATCTGCAGCTTAATCAGACTATTAACACAACATATCACACAGAGAATCAATGATCAGATATTAAGCGCAGAGAAATCAGACGTGATCAGAGCGTCTGACAGTGCAATTTGAATTAAAGTGATTAGTCACCGGACCGATCGAGGGCTTGTGGATCGGTCACCAGACCGATCCACCGCTTTGCTGGGATTCCCAGCGTTCGCGGTGACACAGGCCTGATCAGTCACCAGACCGATCAAGATGTGACCTGATCGGTCACCAGACCGATCAGTTAGCTCCCTGACCGATCAGGCTCCATCCTGATCGGTCACCCCAGTGAGAGAACTTTAATCGTGACATAGATCCTAGGTCTTGGATCGGTCACCGGACCGTTTAGGAGCTGATCAGCGGGGGAACTCAACTCACTGTGTGCTCCCTGATCGGTCACCAAACCGATCAGGAGCAAAGTAGTGAGGAAGCTGCCTGCTCCCTGATCGGTCACCGAACCGATCAGGAGCCAAGCAATGAGGCAACTGCCAGCTTCCTGATCGGTCATCGGACCGATCAGGAGCTGGGAAGTAGGTTCTCAACCTCACTGTGTGCTCTCTGATCGGTCACCAGATCGATCAGCCATCACTGGATCGGTCACCAGACCGATCCACGAAGGAGCAGCGTGCCAACTTCCCTGATCAGTCACCAGACCGATCCAGGGACTCCAACCTTCACCTAACCCTCCAAGTTGGGACTTTTCACCTAACCCTCCAAGTTAGGACTTTTCACCTAGCCCTCCAAGCTAGGACTTTTCACCCAACCCTCCAAGTTAGAATTTTTCCAACCTAGCCCTCCGAGCTCGGACTTTTCACCTAACTCTCCAAGTTGGGACTTTTCACCTAACCCTCCATGTTAGGACTTTTCACCTAGCCCTCTAAGCTAGGACTTTTCACCCAACCCTCCAAGTTAAGATTTTTCCAACACCTAGCCCTCCAAGCTAGGACTTTTCACCTAACCCTCCAAGTTGGGACTTTTCACCTAACCCTCCAAGTTAGGACTTTTCACCTAGCCCTCCAAGCTAGGACTTTTCACCCAACCCTCCAAGTTAGAATTTTTCAAACCTAGCCCTCCGAGCTCGGACTTTTCACCTAACCCTCCAAGTTGGGACTTTTCACCTAACCCTCCAAGTTAGGACTTTTCACCTAGCCCTCTAAGCTAGGACTTTTCACCCAACCCTCCAAGTTAAGATTTTTCCAACACCTAGCCCTCCAAGCTAGGATTTTCCATACCATGCCTAATCCCCGATCAGGACTTAATCATAATCATAATCATCAACCTAAACTAAAATCGGTGTCAACACCAAAACAACAATCAGGGTCAGACTGCATCAACAATCTCCCCCTTTTTGTTGTTGACAACCCGATTTTAAGTTTATGGATTCGAAATCAATTTTCGCCAATTTCAGAATCATAGGGGAATCAGGATCCTCCCCCTACAAACATGATCATCCTAAACTTAACCAACCACACTCTCCCCCTTTGTCGAACATCGAAAAGGGTCTAGAGGGGCTGTTAAGATTAATCATACTCTCCCTCAACCCAAGGGGTATCCCAAAACAACAAAAGATGTGATAATTTTGAGGGCATATGAAAACATATGACAAGGATAAGGCATGACAAAACAAGCATATGTATCATATGAACATGGCATCATAAGCATAATCACATAACGAGGCAAACATAAAGCTAGCAATTTTATAACAATCATATCAACCAACAATAACCATGGCAAAGCATAACCATAGCAATCATGTGAATAAGCAAATAAGTCAACCATCAAAACATGTTAAGACAAATATGAAAGACATGCAAAATATCAGATGCATCATACCGCATCAGAGTCAAGGCAAGTGTGGCACAAGGCCATAAAAGGCAAGTCATGAGGCATACAGCTCGAAAGTCATACAATCCAATAGTCAGATAGTCAAATCACAACCAGATGCAGAGTATATCAATCGTCAGCGGGGGGGTCGGCGTCCTGCATAGGGTTATCCATCGTGTCATCATCGTAAGGAGCAATAGACCCTGGTGCAGCACTAGTAGAAGGCGCACCTCCACGGAATGTGTACTGGCAGAAGGCGCACCTCCAGGGTCTTCCTCTCTACAACACCATTTTGTTGTGGTGTTCTAGGAGTGGAGAACTCATGTCTATACCCTCTATCTTGATAAAATTCTAAAAACCTTTGATTTTGAAATTCGCCTCCATGATTACTTCTAATTGTCTTAATGGTTGATGATTTTTCATTTTCAACTCTTCTACAAAAAGAAATGAAAACATCTAAGGTTTGGTCCTTATACTTGAGAAAATAAGTCCATGTATATCTAGTAAAATCATCAATGATAACAAAGCAATATCTACTTCCATTCAATGATATGATAGTGCTACAATCAAACAAGTCCATATGAAGTAAATCCAATGCGGTAGAAGTACTTACAGTGCTTTTACCTTTATGTGCAGATTTTGTTTGTTTACCCATTTGACATGCATCACAAAGTTTGTCCTTTACATACTTGATGCTTGGTAAGCCACAAACTAAACCCTTGTTGGCCAACTTTCGGATATTCTTCATGTTCACATGTGCTAGTCATCGGTGCCAAAGGGTGGACTCCTCTTCTTTTGACATGAGACACTTAGCAAAAGCATTAATAGCACTTTTAAAAGAAACTTGATAAATATTATCTACTCTTGTTCCTACTAGTACCGGGTCAACATTGTCATGTTGTCTAACTTGATATTGACTTGATTGAAAATCAATTGTGTAACCCACATCACACAATTAGCTGACACTTAGGAGATTAAATGTCATCCCCTTGACTAGAAGAACATTCTTAATCCTAAGACATTCGGATATTTGAATGTCTTCTATTCCTATTACCTTAAGACTACCATTGTTACCAAATGAAACATTGCCTCTACTTTTTCTTTGAAGTGTGGTAAATAATGATTTATCCCCGGTCATGTGTTTGGAGCACCCACTATCAACGAACCAAGTTGATAGATGCTCCCCCTCAATCATAACCTACACAATTCGAAAAAAGGAAGATTTAGGTACCCACACCTTGGGACCTAAAGCATCTACTAAACAAGACTTAGGCACCCATGCCTTGACAACTTTCTTTTGAGCCTTGGGTGTCTTAAGTGGCCTAACACCAGTCCTAGACATTAAGGACACAAATGAAGGTTCTTTGGGTCGGTAACCAATACCGGCCCTATTGTAGACTACTCTTTGGGCATTCAAAATCATGTCTAGGGTCTTAGAGCTTGTTGAGAACTTCTCAAGAATATTCTTGAGTCTCTCAACTTCACTCTTCAATGATTTATTTTCATCCACTAACAATTCAACATATAAGTCGTTTATGTTCTCATCCCAAGATGACTTCAATTGTTCAATCTCAATTTTCAAAGACAATCTCATCTTCTAACATTTCAACATGCAAGTCATCTATGTTCTCATCCCTAGATGACTTCAATTATTCAATTTCTAATTGCAATGATTTAACCTTATTTTTTTTTTGACTTTTTCAACATATTGGTTAAACATGCAATTGCTCTATAACATTTTTCAAGTTCGGGAGAGGTTACCTCTTAATCATCCGAAGATGATGAAGCCGCGTTTGAGGAGTCAGAGGATTCATCACTGCTTTCTTCATCTCCAAGAGCCATGAGTGCCACATGTCATATACTCTTCTCCTCCTTCTCTTCATCGGATGAACTTGAGGAGGATTCATCCCAAGTGGCCTTCAAGGCCTTCTTCTTTTTCTTGGATTTATCCTCCTTCTTCTTGGATTTCTCCTCCTTCTTCTTTAGCTTTGGGCATTCACTCTTGAAGTGCCCTTTCCTGCCACACTCATAACAAGAAATATTAGACTTATCAACTTTAGCTTCACTAGGGTTACCTTTACCCTTGAAGCGTCGATCCTTCCTCATCATCCTTCGAACAAAATTTGCCATCTCGGAGGAAGAAGACCCGCTGCCATCTTCCTCGGAATCAGACTCGGATTCAGAAGAGGATGAAGATGAAGAGACTTCCTTCTCCTTCTTCTTCTCCTTCTTCTTCATGTTCTTTTCTCCTGCAACTAAGGCAATCCCCTTCTCCTTGGGGTCTTTGTTAGCCATTTCATGAAGTTCCATCTCACAAATCAAATCATCTAGTTTAACAATTGATAAGTCCTTGAAAACATTGTAGGCATCCACCATGGATGACCACAAAGCATTCCTTGGAAATGCTTTTAACACATACCTCACAAGGTCGCGATTCTCTGTTGGAGCAATCGGCCCTAAGATGGTCCGAAGTGACCATAGATTTTGATGTTTGGGCAAAGAGTTTATGTTAGGTTTACCCTTGTTATCTCATATGTGTATGTTGAGTGTGCAGGTTGTACAGGTTACACATATGAACTTGACTGGACGGCCTCGGTACGGTGAAGGATGGCATGGAGGCAAGCTGGAGGCTTGCGTGCACATCCGAGGGACTTTGGACAGCAGGGACGATGAGCTGATTGGCGCGGACTTCGAGGCATGCGTGAAGGATGACATGGAGGCAAGCTGGAGGCTTGCATGCATCTGAGGGACGGGAGCCGAAGATGAAGAGGGCGTGAAGGCAACAGTCGAGGCTGAGGAGGAGGAGTCAGTCGAGTCGTGAGGGTATGAGTGCAGTGTGATTGTACTCGAGAAATCCTAGGGTTTGAGTGCGGAGTGAAATGTACTCAGGATGGGTAACCTTAAGTGGGTGAGTAGACCAGTTGACTGGCCTGGAGGCAGTCGACTGATGGAACTCACAGAAAGGTCTCAGCCTGGGACCAGTCGACTGCCCTGGGGGTAGTCGACTGGTAGGTGGCTGGTGAGTTGGCTAAAATTCGAACGTTGGGGTGTAACGCTCGAATTTGGCTGGCACCAGTTGACTGCCCATGGGGCAGTCGACTGGTAGCGAGAAATCAGCCCCGAGTCCTATTTAAGGAGGACTTCGTGGTGGCTGAGTTTCTTGACGAAACTCACTTGGAAAAAGTGTGTTAGTAGTCTATTATGTTTACAAGGCGTCCGAGGTGTTGTGGTGAGGTTTCTCCACCCACAAGGAGCGACACGTGATAGCCGGAGGTTATCCGGGGAGTGATCCACCAACGGATTGTTGGATTAGTCACCCGGCCGGGGTGGATACCAACTAAATACGGTTTGTTAGCATTGTATTTATTATTTCATTTGTATTTCCGCTGCGCTAACAATCTTGTAGGAAGAAGGGGTCGACAAAGTGCTATTCACCCCCTCTAGCAAGGCATATCGATCCTAACAATTGGTATCAGAGCGAAAGATCGCTCCTGATCGGACTAACCGCCGAGGGAGCATACGCTAGAGGAAATGGAAGGTGAAGGTCCACTTGGGGACGAGATCTACACACCACCGGCCTACAACAATGAAGATTTTGCATATTGGAAGGCGAGGATCGAGACGTGGTTCGGAATGGATTGGGCATGCCGAATTGCGCTTGAAGAGCCCTTCGAAGTTCCAAAGGACAAGCACGGGAAGAAGCTTCGTCCTAGATATTGGGACAAAGAGCAACAAGAACAATTCCGGGCTAATGAGAAGGTAACAAATATTTTGGTTGATATATTACCTAACGACATCTTGAGTTGTGTAGGGTCATATCAAAGTGCATGTGAATTATGGAGCAAGGTAAAAGAGTATCATGAGACTCCTATAAAAATTCAAGAGCCTAAGGAGAAAAGCCCCGTGATTCAAGAAGAGGAAGAAGAAAGTGAAGAACAGTCAACCTCCTCAAGAGAAGAAGAGGAAGAGGTCTCCACCTCAAGGATTGAGGGGGAGGAGAGACCCTCATCTACACATGATCAAGAGGAAGTTTCCACATCATCCGAGGATGAAGAAGAAGAAGTCAACCTAGTCTCCACCTCCACCTCCACCTCCACCAAAGCGAAGAGAAAGGACCACATTACATGTTAGTAATATGAGAGAAGTGTCCTAAGGCAATCGCCTTATGATTGTAATCATTTACTTTCATAAATGAAAATTCACTATTTGAGTATACATGTTTGTGTATTTGATTGGGATCTTAAACTCATTTACTGAATGCCCGCAATACAATTCACAGCATGAGAGAATTTGTGATGGAATCACAACTAGTGATTATCTCTATATGTGCAATTGTGAAGTATTGAAAATATCCCTAGTCGATGAATTGACAAATACGGACACTGTCAATTCTGTTGAGACTAGCATGGGTTATTCTCTAATCAGCTGATTCTCACTAGCTGGTGACATTGGAATGCCCGGAGATAAACATGAATGCTAGTTAAGGGAACTATTTCATTGGAGTGACTGGCTGTAAAACTTCATATGGTAATCTACATATAGATATGTCAATGAAGTTCTTACTGCAGCTTAAGTACGATATTCCTTTGACTTGCGGTGTTCAAGTCATCATGGTCATGAAAACTTATACTTTGACATCTTAAGCAAGCATCTCCAAGGAGGTGTGGGCCGAGGATGATTGGGTATAAGCCGAAGTGCCCGAAGATGTTTGAACAGCCTACAAAGGATTCACCACTCCTTGCGAGGGGATGCATACCCAAGGCCTATCGTCGGATTGTTACTCAAAGCCTCTGGCCAGAGCATGACATGTTTCGAGTATGAGTCTCTTAAATACATGTGAGTAATTAGAAATCCAAAGGACGAGAAAGACATTACTTGGGCTAGGTGTGACGTAGTCAGCCTAGTGGGGGCTGACACACAAAGACCGTGTCCTGAACCAAGTGGGTATAAGATGGTGAAGGGAATGAGGCACGATTCATTAGAGCTGCTGAAGGGTTTCAGAATTATTTCTGAGGTCAACCGTTGATCTTTCGATTAATTGGGGGTCATGATGTACTACTAGGTGCCACTCATGATCGTTCTATAATTGGTTAATTATAGACGGCCAACATAAATCGAAAGCCTATTTAGTCACACGCACTACGAGTAATCCGAGGGATTTAAAACGAGTTGAAAATTGGATTTTCCGATCAAGAGAAATAAGTCGAATCTGAATTAATCAGAGGCGCAACGGAAGCTTAAAATGGCTACGTCTTTTGAAGGCTTATTGGGCGAATTAAATGAGTTTAATTCGCGAGGAGATGGGGCTTGGTGTGGCCGGCCAAAGAGGGTGCCCACCCTCTTTGGTTTGGCCGACCACATTAAAGAGGGGAACCAATTTAATTGGTTTAAATTATAAAATAAATCAAGTACGATTTGTTTTATAAAATTATGGATAAATAAATTAATTTATATAAAGAGATTTATATAAAGAAATTTATATAAAGAAAATTGTAGAAATTTATTCTTTTTATGGAAATTAAAATGAACCATGAATTGGTTTAATTTTAATTTATAAAATCAATTATGAATTGATTTTTCCATGATAAGAAAAATTTTATACAAATTTTATTCCATAATTAAAAGGAGAGATTATTTGTTTTATTATAAAGTTAGTTATAATAAAACTAGGCATAACGGATTAATTCATAAGAAAATTTATAAGATAAATTTCTTATGAAAATTTATTCCGTTAATTCCGTTAAAAGGGAGACTTAGCAATAGAGAGGCTACTATATAATGGAACCAAAGGCAAGCCTTGAATTCGAACAATTGAGTTATCAAGAGATTTAGTAGCTCTCTCTTATTCTCTCCCTCTCCTTCTCTCCTCCTCCTAGGGCCGGCGCCCACTCTACATCCTAGGGCCGGCGTCCACTCCTCCTAGGGTCGGCGCACCTTCAACTCCTAGGGTTGGCGTGAGCTACATCCACCAAGAAGGTGCCAAAGAAGAAGAAGAAGAAGCGGGTCGCAACTCCTTCCTTCCCGGAATTTTGATTCCGTTAGTTGGTGGTTAGTTTCCATCTTTCTCTCTTGTTTTTCTAGTTGTGCCTTTGCAGAATCTAGTAGTTCTTGTCGGCACAAAACTCGTGGCTTTGCGAAGTCATCCCGAAGAGAACTCGGCGTGGACGCGAATAGAGGCTGAGCTTCCAAGGGATGCTACGGTTGGATCTCGTCCCTTACTTCGAGTTACGCGAGGTACTAAGTAAATTAGTTTATTTTTTCACAAAATTTTAACATATGATCATGTCCACACATCATAAGGTCGCATGCTAGATACGTGGTTAAAATAATTTAAGAAATTATTTATGCTAATTATTCCGCTGCACGTAAATATTTTAAAATTTACGAACCCGTCTCCTTGTCAACATGCACCCGGTCCCAACATTACATGCTTTGGGTGTAATAAAAAGGGGCACTACAAGGACAAGTGCCCGAAAGATAAAAAGGAGGTAAAATCTACACTTATTTCAAGTTCTTTAAACTATAACATAAAGTGTAGGATTGGAGAAACCCAAGAGAAGAAGAGGAGGATTCGATGCTTCACGTGTGGTGAGCTAGGGCACTACCACACCAAGTGCCCAAGGAAGAAAGAGCTAAAGAAAATGGAGCACCTAAGGAAATGGGAAAAAGAAGAAAGAAAGAAGAGAAGAAGCCCACATCAAGGAGGGACTACAAGGGTAAGGGAGGTAATTCCTAACCCTAGATTAAATTGTCATTCATATTTAAGTTCCTCCATGAATGCTAAGAATCATGCCAATTACCCATCCATGAATATTAGAAATAATGCAAATCATTCATCCATGCATGCTAGATTTCATGAAAATTGTCTTTTTGTGCATAATCATGGTTTTAAATATCATGATAGGAATAAGGATAACAAGATAGATACATATCCTAAGAAAAGCATGCATCGTGGTAAATCTAAGACCTGTGTATCCAAGGCTAAAGGCATTAACCCCAAGGAAGGGAAACATATGCCTAAGAAAGTGGATAGGTCTAGGAATGTCCAAGGTGGGCATATGGACTACAAGGATAAAGGTCTAGAGAGGGAAAATCAAGCATTGAGGGCAAGGCTTGATACATTGGAAAAAGCCCTAGAAAGATTCACGGTTGGATCTAAGGGCTTAGACATGGTGTTGGGCAGTATAAAACCCAACTATGATAGGTCGGGATTGGGGCACCGATCTAAGACCTCCAAGGGCAATGGAAAGAAGTATGCTGGCAAAGCATACAATCTTAGTAAGGAGGGAAAGTCTAAGGATGGTAAGGGGATGTCATCCAAGTGTAAAAAGGGTGACCTAGCCAAGGACAAGGTGTCCAGGGTTAAAAAGGTCAATCTTGTAGGCCAAGAGTCACCGGTGGAACACCGATGTGGCCTAGTGATGGTTGAGTCACCTAGGGAGGTGGCTAGGGCTAAGAGCTCGAGGGGGAGCTCTAAGAGCCTTTGGGATATATGGTGAATGGACCTTGGGAGGGGGTGCTCCTAGAGGTCTAGATGGACCATGGAGTGTGCCAAAAGAATTGGAGACGGACTTGAGTCTCAAATCTTGGGTTTTGGCACGGTGTTTTTGAGTTTCATGTATGGAAATATGACATTGGGGTCATATTGCATGAAAATTGGTTTTTGGTGTGTAATTGCCATGTAAATCAATGCTAGGGATGCATTGTGGGGTGGCATGGGCAAAGACATCAAGAGGAAACAAAAACTAGGACTTTAGGTCAAGGTTTGATTGAAGTTTTTGGCTAGTTTTGAGTTTTGTGTCAAACATGGGAATGATGATAGATATATTTTGGAATGTATTTTTCCCAAGTAGATATGGGCACCACAAACGTCTCCACAAAATTTGAGAATTTTTGGAGAATTGTAGAATTTTTGGCGTATTTCTGAATTTTGTCAGAAATGCTGAAATTTCAGACTCAGAGTATCAGTCGATTGCCATTTTGGCAGTCGACTGGTCAAGGCTAATTTTTGTATCAGCAGCTGGTTTGGGGTCCAAATGATGCAAAACAAGTGTATGGGGGGCTATTACACATTGTTTATGATCATTGGAGATTAAAAGAACCAATAATTGGGATATTATTGGGGTCTTTTTGATGTATGGGAAAGGGGGAGAAGTTTGAGTTTAAGTTGGGAAACCAAACTTACCTTTGATAGAATCCCTAGGTTTAGGGGGAGTTGAGATTAAGGGGGAGCATGGTTGCTCCACTCTTGGCGTAAGGGGAACCTTGGAAAGGTTCTTAAAAAACCTTTGTAAGTCCAATGTAGGGGAGCTTTGAAAAGCTTTAAAAAGTCCATTTTGATGGAAATTCCTAAATTAGAGGGTTAGGTGTGGGATGCCTTGGGATAGGATCCATGTATGCATTGCATATGCATTTATTTAGCATTGTTTTTGCTATTCTTTATTACTATTTGTTTCCCTTGTTGGGACTGGGTGCATGTTGACAAGGATACGGGTTCGTAAATTTTAAAATATTTACGTGCAGCGGAAGAATTAGCATAAATAATTTCTTAAATTATTTTAACCACGTATCTAGCATGCGACCTTATGATGTGTGAACATGATCATAAATTAAAATTTTGCGAAAAAGTAAACTAATTTACTTAGTACCTCGCGTAACTCGAAGTAAGGGACGAGATCCAACCGTAGCGTCCATTGGAAGCTCTACCTCTATTCGCGTCCACGCCGAGTTCTCTTCAGGATGACTTCGCAAAGCCACGAGTTTTGTGCCGATGAGAACTACTAGATTCTCCAAAGGCAGAACTAGAAAAACAAGAGAGAAAGATGGAAACTAACAACCATGTAACGGAATCACAATTCCGAGAAGGAAGGAGTTGCGACCCGCTTCTTCTTCTTCTTCTTTGGCACCTACTTGGTGGAGATGACTCATGGCAACCCTAGGATGCGCCGACCCTAGGAGGGGTGTGCGTCGGCCCTAGGATGAGGAAAGGGGGGCGCCGGCCCTAGGAGGAGGAGAGAAGGAGAGGGAGAGAATAAGAGAGGGAGAGAGCTACTAAATCTCTTGATTAATTGTTGGAATTCAAGGCTTGCCTTTGGTTCCTTTATATAGTAGCCTCTCCATTGCCAAGTCTCCCTTTAACGGAATTAACGGAATAAATTTTCATAAGAAATTTATCTTATAAATATTCTTATGAATTATTCCGTTATGCCTAGTTTTATTATAACTAACTTTATAATAAAACAAATACATCTCTCCTTTTAATTATGGAATAAAAATTTGTATAAATTTTTCTTATCATGGAAAAATCAATTCATAATTGATTTTATAAATTAAAATTAAACCAATTCATGGTTCATTTTAATTTCTATAAAAAGAATAAATTTCTACAATTTTTTTTATATAAATTTCTTTATATAAATCTCTTTATATAAATTAATTTATTTATCCATAATTTTTATAAAACAAATCGCACTTGATTTATTTTATAATTTAAACCAAATAAGTTGGTTTCCCTCAATGTTGTGGTCGGCCAAACCAAAGAGGGTGGCCACCCTCTTTGGCCGGCCACACCAAGCCTACTCCCTCGCGAATTAAACTCATTTAATTCGCCCAATAAGCCTTCAAAAGACTTAGCCATTTTAAGCTTCCGTTGCGCCTCTGATTAATTCAGATTCGACTTATTTCTCTTGATCGGAAAATTGAATTTTCAACTCATTTGAAATCCCTCGGATTACTCATAGTGCGTGTGACTAAATAGGCTTTCGATTTATGTTGGTCGTCTATAATTAACCGATTATAGAACGATCATGAGTGGCACCTAGTAGTACATCATGACCCCCAATTAATCGAAAGATCAACGGTTGACCTCAGAAATAATTCTAGAACCCTTCAGCAGCTCTAATGAATCGTGCCTCATTCCCTTCACCATCTTATACCCACTTGGTTCAGGACATGGTCTGTGTGTGTCAGTCCCCACTAGGCTGACTATGTCACACCTAGCCTAAGTAGTGTCTTTCTCGTCTATTGGATTTCTAATTACTCTCATGTATTTAAGAGACTCATACTCTAAACATGACATGCTCTGGCCAGAGGCTTTGAGTAACAATCCGACGATAGGCCTGGGTATACATCTCCTCGCAAGGAGTGGTGAATCCTTTGTAGGCTGTTCAAACATCTTCGGGCACATCGGCTTATACACAACCTTCCTGGGTCCACACCTCCTTGGAGATGCTTGCTTAAGATGATAAAGTATAAGTCTCCATGACCAAGATGACTTGAACACCACAAGTCAAAGGAATATCGCACTTAAGCTCCAGTAATAACTTTCATTGACATATCTATATGTAGATTACCATATGAAGCTTTACAGTCAGTCACTCCAATGAACTAGTTCCCTTAACTAGCATCCATGTTTATCTCCGGACATCCCAATGTCACCAGCCAGTGAGAATCAGCTGATTAGATAATAACCCATGCTAGTCTCAACAGAATTGACAGTTTCCGTATTTATCAATTCATCGACTAGGGATATTTTCAATACTTCACAATTGCACATGTAGAGATAATCACTAGTTGCGATTCCATCACAAATTCTCTCATGCTGTGAATTGTATTGCGGACATTCAGTAAATGAGTTTAAGATCCCAATCAAATACACAAACATGTATACTCAAATAGTGAATTTTTATTTATTGAAATAAATGTTTACAATCATAAGGCGATTGCCTTAGGACACTTCTCTCATATCACTAACAAACTCCCACTTGGCCTAATGCCAATCGCTATGGTATCCAATACCACAGGCTCTAACATGAGCCTCAAACTTGCTCTGAGGCAAGGCCTTAGTTAAAGGATCCGCTAAGTTCCTTTCGGTGAGAATTTTCTCAATTTGTATATCATTCCTACTTATAATCTCTCTGATCAGATGATAGCGGCGAAGCACGTGTTTGGATCGCTGATGAGACCTTGGTTCCTTTGCTTGTGCAATAGCTCCATTGTTGTCGCAGTAAACCGTGTAACGTCCCGGAAAATTCTATTAATATTTTCTTTAAAATATTGAGCATGTCTAGATAATTTTCCGAAGGACCTAGAAATATTAATACGAACTTTGGCCTAGAAATCGATGTTTTCTCATTTAAATTGAGAAAACTAGGCACTAATGGGCCTTATATGAGTTTTTTAGTACCATAATTATTGGTGGATTTTACGTAAAAATTAATATAAATATAAAGGGGTTTAATGAGGAATATTAACATGAATTTTAATCTAGAAATCCATGTTTTTCATTTAAATTGAGGAAATAGGCACTAATGGGCCTTAGATGGGCATTTTAGTACCATGATTATTGGAGAATATTAGGTAAAAAGTTATAAAAATATAAAGGTATTTTAATGGGAAATATTAACATAATTATGGGGTAATTTTTAAGGGATTTTCAGAATAATAAAAAAATAAAATAAAAATAAATGGAAAAAAATTAGAGCATGCACCAAGGATTTGAACCTTGGACCTCTTCTACAACCATGCATGCTCTAACCAACTCACCTAGCTAGGGAATGTTATGAGGGAATGAAATGTAGTTTAGTTAATGCTTAAGGGAAGATGAAGAGACACCATGACTCTTCACTACCCTCCTTAATGTGTTATAAAGAGGGGGAATGGGAATTTCTTTCTTCCTCCTTCCTCATTCTAGCCGAATCCCAAGGAGAGGGTTCTCCCTTGGAAAAAGTTCTCCTAAGGCTCCATCTCCAAAATCTAAGGCTTTTACAAGGGTACAAGGGTTAGGGGTGGTCAAGAGGCAACAAGATCTTCATCCTTCTTCCAAATCTAAGGTCTATACTCAAGATCAACCAAGGTAAGACTCCCTCACCTGTGGTATAATAGTTCCTTATGATTTTCATGATTTTTAGCATAATATAAGGTTTGGTGTTGGGTTTTGATGTTGAGAAAAATCATGTTTAGACCCTTATGATTTTCGGCCACCAAGGTTTTGGGGTCCATGATGATGTTAAAAATCTTGATTATGCTTTCTAAGGGGTTCTCATGATGTTTAGAGAATAAATATAAATTATGGGAATTTTTGGAGTACCCTAAGTCCCCTTAGGGTTGGGTACCATTATAGGGATTTTCATGGCTAGAGTTGGATTTAACCCTTCACTCATGTATCTTGTGTACCCTTATGATACAAAGGGAGGTCGAAGGGATTTATGTGAAATTGTTACAAGGTTTTGTGACCTTATGGGATTCGGCCAAGAAGGGACTAGGGACAAGGGTTAGGGGCTTACCTCAAGTAGGGGCCCTAATGACCCTATGGTATGGTATGGTGAATGTTTAATGGTTGATTGGGGATGTTAATGAAATTTTTCCATGCACCCATGTCTTATTAGGTTTCAGCCAGCCCTAGGAAGGGGGCCTAAAGGTTAGGGTTAACCCTAATCATGAGCTCCAATGGCTTCCTATGGACTCATAGATGATGTATGGTTGTTCCTTTACCTTATGCTATCTTACATGTTTATGGAATTGATGAAACTCCTTCCTATAGGTTTCGACCCAGCCATGTATCAAGGGTTTGGGGTGGAGTTAGGGTTCAAAGAATGATGGTTTATGTTTACCATGAAGTATATATATGTATAGGTTCAATCATGTGGTAGAAATCATGTTACCAATAACCCTAAGTTTAAGCACCATGGTTTATGTTTTATGTTTGTATGGTTATGATTGGATTCCATACTTAATAGGGTTATTTATGAATCTCATATGTTTTATGCCATGCACTTGGATGGTAGGTAGCATGTTTATGGAAGTCCTACCTATGTATGCTTATGTTATGTAGAGAACCATGCTATGTCATTGGGTATGTTAAGAACCATGCTATGTCAATGGGTATGTTCATGTTATGAATGATGCTATGATAGGTATGTTAGGTTTATGTTCATGATAAGAATGATGTCACGACAAGTATGTTAGGTTTATATTCACGATACGAATGATGCCATGATAGGTATGTTATGTTTATGTTCATGATAAGAATGATGCCATGATAAGTATGTTATGTTTATGTTCATGATAAGAATGATGCCATGATAAGTATGTTATGTTTATGTTCATGATAAGAATGATGTATGCCATGTTTTACGAATGATGATGCATGCCATGTTTTATGAATGATGATGCATGCCATGTTTTATGAAAGAAGATGCATGTCATGTTATGAATGAAAGATGATGCTTATGTCTTTAAGGCATAAATATGCTAAACGGCACGGTCGAT
>JAGFNQ010003217.1:55228-98033 GCA_024364735.1 Boesenbergia rotunda | reverse complement strand
GTTTTTTTTCATACATGGTACATATCACATAATACATGATCATGGTATCTATCATAAAGCATGCATGGGTAGGATCCATATGAACATGATACATACTCCATAGGTTCATGACATTCAACATAATACATGCGTAGGTTTACATAACCATAATATACATATGTTCAAGGAATTTAACCTAATGCATGCATAATTCTACATAAACATGATGCTTACTTCACAACACATGTGTTTATGGTATATGGTTTAAAACATCCATAAATAAAACCTACTAAAACATGGCACATAATATAAGCATACAAGGTCATGATGCATAGCACATGAAGTTAGGGTTTAGGCATCATAAAATTCATACAACATGCTTGAACATATATCTACATCATAATAAGCCATAAACAAGTATACTTGAAACCTTAGACTAACCCAAACCCTAGACTTGGTGCTTGACCAAAAGTTGTAGATAAAAGTCCCATTATTCTAGCAACATGTGAGGTACCACAAGTAAAGTAAAGCCCATACAATACATAAAATGTCATAGGAAGCCATTAGAACACATGATTGGGGCTAACCCTAATTCGTAGCCCAATAATTTGGTCTTGGCCGAAACCCTAGAGGGGTCTTAAATCGATGGAAAATTCATATAATTCACAATTAACATTCATTATATCATAGGGAATCATAATAAGCATGCTTGGAGGGTTAGATCTAATCCTAACCATGGAAAGGAAGAGGTGGCCGAAACTTCATGAGGGTCTTAGGGTGCTACAAAAATTCCACAACTCATAATTCATTCTTTATTTATCATGAGAAAGCATTAGGAAGCATAAGTGAGGTTTTAATATTATCCTAAACCCAAAAAGGGTGCTTGGCCGAAAGTTGTAGGAACCCTAAGTCCATCGTTTTCTCAACATAGATCCTAAACAAAACTTAAATCATGATTGACAACATAAAAACTATTATACCACAGGTGAGGGAGTCTTACATCTTTTTATCTTGGTTATAAACCTTGAATAGAGAAAGAAAATGAAAACCTTCATGACTTTAGAACACCCCTTGCCCTTGTAGCCTTATAGAAGACCTTGGATCTTCAAGAGGGAGTCCTCTTGTCATGTTTTCCAACGGAAAAGTGCCCTTGTGGCTCACGGCAAGAAGGAGGAAGAAGAGGGGAGAGGAAGAGCCTTGGTGGATGGAAAGTAACTTAAGCCTCTTCACTTCTCATTCATCCCTTTTATACTAAGTGAAGGGGCATGGTGCCTCTTCATATGATACCACTTCAACTTTCTTTAGCCTCAACTAAATTCTTCTCTCTTTCCCAATAGCACTCCCTTGCTAGGTGAATTAGTTAGTACATGCATGATGAGGCTTTGCCTCTATTCTAGGTCCAAGGTTCAATCCTTGGTGCATGCACTTTCTTTTTATTTCATTTACTCTTATTTTTGGCAAGGCCCACATAAGAGCCCACCAAGAGTCATGCTAATATTCCTAATTGGAACTCATTTTTATTTATGTTAAAATTCTACCCAAGGTCCACAAATAGTCATGGTACTAGAAGGGCCCATGTAAGGTCCATTAGTACTTAGTTTTTTTAGTTCATATACGAAATCATGCTAAGGTTCATGCTAGTATTCATATGTTACTCAAGGATCCATATAGGCATTATATACTCCATATCCTAATTCTACTTATCTATCTTTTACAACATTTACCTATGTAACATTACTTATTTTTACTACTTCTCTTAACATCTTTCATAAATTATTTCAATTGATATTTTTCATCTATTTATCTCTTCTTCTTTCTAATGTTTCTTCTTTAGCACTTCTACGTCTCATTGTCTACTTTTAATCAGTTTTATTACTACTTAATAAATTACAACTCGCTTTGTGTGTGATGAGATGATAAGTAATAATTATAATTATAAGAGATTTAAGAGAATTGAGATGAAGTATCAAACAATTTGAAGATATACTTTAGAAAAGAAGTTATTCTTATAAGTAAAATAAGATTGAAATAATTACTAGAAGGAAAGAAGCAAATTTTGTGAAAAATGAACTTAGGAAACAAGGTAGTATTAACATTAAGGAGTTATGAAGTAGCTTGAATTTATACTAAAAAGATTAGTGTGATGTAAGACTATTGAGTAAGTAGATATAAAAGAACTGGTGAAAACAATGATAAATCAAGTAAAAGATGAGAAAAACGGAGATGTGAATCAGAAGACTAGACAGCTTAAAATGTAAAGTATTCAAAATGAATTTAAATAGATATTTAGAATTAGTGTATTGTTTAATTATAATTGTTAAGAATGTATTGTATTTTGCGATAGATATGCTAAAGCTTATGAAAAACATTATATGAGAATTTTTTTTGAAAGAATGTGAAGATAGATATACAAAGAAAGATATAAGTTGAGAAAAGATGCATGTTATGTAAGCAAGAGAATAAATTAGAGAACGAGAAGAGCTAAAATATAAATATGCTTTAATTTGTAGAGTAGTAGTAAGTAGATTAAAAAAAACCTTGAGAGAAGATAGATTTGATAGTAAGTTAGAAAAGAGCAGAGAAAAGTAAGTACACTAATAAGAAGAAAGCAATTAAGAAGATGTGAAGGATAATAGATTAAGTTCAGTAGTGCCGTCTCTAAAGTGCGAAGTTTTAATATTGAATCAGTTAAGAGATAGTAGAATCAGATATATATATATTAAGATTTTGTCGAAGATTAAAGATAAGAAATAAGTATATTAGTGTTGTTAGAAAAGTTATAGCTGATTATGAAATGTAGACTATTTGCTTCTAGTGTGAGTCAGCAAGCATAGAGATTTAGAGGAGACTGAGAATAATTAGAGAAAAGAGTGTATTTGTTGAAGTAAGAGTATATCTATGTTGGATATAGCATAACGCAGTGAGCAGTTTTATTTTACGTCTTTATTCTTAAGAAGAAGAAGCGTTTCAATTGTTGGGGATTTTTGAAACTTGAGAAGACATAGTTTTGTGTTTAACTGATGTACTCGCATGATTTTCTTCATAAAAGACATGTAAGGCTAATATAAGTTATTGTTATTCCTACCCGCATATCAAACTCTAAAGTATTCAATATCATAAAGTAAGGTAAGGTATCCTTCATATTTACATATCCTAAAAGTACTCTCTATCATAAGGTATCATTCACACTTGCATATTCTAGAATCATAGAGAAAGTAAGGTATGCATAGAGGTACTTACTTGGAAGCTGCAGGAAGAAGGCTTGATGTGTGTGTAGTGAGATGACAATTGGCTCTGATACCAACCTGTAACGCCCTCCCTTCCCGCCCTACGATGTATGCGGAAGGCGGCGCTACGAGAACATACATATATGCATATGGAGATCTTAATGCAGCGGAATAATTTAAAACTTCATACATATGAGTTTAAACCATGCAACTCATATTGACATATCTTTGCTATCATTCTTAAACATGGTTACTTGGTAAACTTAGCATTTTCATAACATAAAAGAAATAAGACATAGCATGTGAGACATAACATTCTTGAACATGACATAATTTATCCTACCATCAAGCTTAAAGCCAACATATTGTTCTAAACGAACAGTCAGCTTCTAGTATTTCGATGCTTGACAATATACTAAGATTTAGTCAAAGTGACAAAGGATTAGCTAAACAGAACCTAATGATTGGTAAGGTAACCCAGGTTTGATCAGTTTGACAAAAAGTTAGCCAAATAAGACCTGATGTTTGGCAGAGACAATATACTAAGGTCTAGTCAAAATGAACAAGGGTTAAGTAAAACAGGATTTGATGTTTGGTAGGGTAACCCAGGATTGATCAGTTTGACAAAAGGTTAGTCAAACAAGACCAGATGATTGGCAAGGACAATATACGAAGGTATAGTCAAATTAAACAACGGTTAAGCTAAACAGGACCTGATGTTTGGTAAGGTAAACCCAGGTTTGATCAGTTGACAAAGGGTTAGCCAAACAGGATCTGATGTTTGACAGAGTGAATAGAACCCAGGGTTGGTTAGTTTGACCAAGGGATTAAACCAAACTAGACTTACGGTTTGGGATACATACTTGAATGGTGACAGAAAGAAGTCTAGTCAAGATTAAGATAACTATCAAAGAAGTCATTATGATGGAAAGAAATCCTGCCGAGTGAAGCTGGGTCATAGTGAGTGAAGCTAGGTGGAAGAAATCTTGGTGAGTGAAGCTGGGTCCTAGTGAGTGAAGCTAGGTGGACAAAGTCCTGGTCGGGGATCGGGTAACAGAGTCTTTGCCAAGTGAGGACTACGGACAAAAGTAGAGACGGGTCGTGGTCGGGCGTCTTGAGATCCAGGAGTCTCAGAGGCCGAGCATGAAGACTTGGTCCGGGGGACCGAGAAAAAGACTTAGCCGAGCGGGGATAGCGAACAGAAGTAGATACGGGTCGAGGTCGGGCGTCTCGAGATCCGGGTTCTCGGAGGCTGAGCAAAAGTCCAACCGAAGGTCCTGGTTGGTAAAAGGTAACATCTCCAGGGTGGAGTAGGTGAGGACGCGTTCCCCATAAAAGGGAACAGTAGGCGTTGGTTCTATTAGTATTCCTGGTCGCGCATGGTAAACCTCTCCATGTCCCCGGATTAAAATTTTTCAATCCGAATGGAGAATTATTTTCCACATGACTGACTCATCATCATGCTAACCGATTCGAGCGACCGCTTGAACAAACATATTGTTCTAGCAATTAATCTCGTCTAACCGATTAACCGCGGAATAGATGATGAGTGAATCGCCGACTTTTGTGTTTATCATCGGGGTCCAAGATAGTTAATTAACATAATTAATTAAACAATAATAAACATGCAATTAATTATTAACATGAAATAATAGTAAGATCAAAGGAACCAAAAGAGAAGATATACCTCTCGTTTACCATGCGATCTTCTATTGTATGATCCAACCTCTTCTTGGATCTCAAGTGGACAACGATCTTCCAAGAAACGTAAGCCACCAAGACCACCTTTCTCCTTTCTTCTTCTTGAGCCAACCACCACAAGTGATGGATCTCCTTTCTCCTTGTATCCGCCGACCACCAAATGAAGGACAACCTTCTTTATGCCGAGCCCAAGGGGAAAAGGAAAAGGAAGAAGAAGATGAGAAAGAAGAGAAACTCTCCCTAATCCAAAGCAACCCAGTCCCTCTTCTCAACCATGCAGTGCTAATCAACCAAAAGGAAGAAAGAATTCTTCTTCTTTGATTTGCGCCGACCAACCATCTCTTCCGATGGGGAAGTACACACGCTCGTCAATAATTTTCTATAGTCTTTTCTGACCTAGTGATTCGCAGAACAAGCCCATCCGATGGGGAGGAAGCCACTCAGAGCTTATGCACAGACTTGTTCGTATCACATATCAGATTGTAGTGGAGGCCACGGGACCCTTAGGGTCCCTCTCCCACTTAGTTATTTGCGTTGAGGTTTTTACATGCATTCACACAACAAGCACACACAAACCAAAATAATAGAGCAATGAAAAAATCCTAGATTTTTCCAACTATTATGGCCTTGGTCTCCAATGCGCCTCCAGTCGTGTCATCACCTCGTCCACTCCATCCTATCCATGCCAAGCCACCATGAAGGAGTCCACAAGCCGAGATGACTAGCTAACTAATTTACATCCATTGATCCTAAACTCCACGAAGGAGTGTACATGTCATCTAGATCAAAAGTAAATAGAAAGATTGGCTAAACAAGTGCCATATTTAATTACAAAAATTAAATAGCTTATCTAGCCTCGTCAACCCCGAGGATTCAAATAATTTACATCAAGCACAATCAATAACATAGAAACAACATAATTGTCATAATAGTTGAAATCTAGTATCTGCAACACAAAGTTAGCCTATGCACATCTAAATATTTTCCAGCAAGATAATGTACATGATAATGTGCAGAAAAATAACCGAATCCTAAACACACAAAACCGAAAACTTGGCTCTGATACCAATTGTTGGTATGACTTGGCGGTTTCCATGACAACCACGGGGTTGTATCTGAGGGACCTCTCTATGACTACGGATTAAAAATTTAATCCGAATAGAGACCCGTCCTTTTAACGGCTGACTTATCGCCGTGTTAATTAATCCAAGCTACAACTTAGCCAAAATCGAGGTTAAGGCCTTGTAACTTTCCGGATTAATTAACTGCGGAAAAGACGACGATTTGGATCGCCGGTTTTGTGATTATCTTCGGGGTCCAGTTAGTTAATTATTAACTATGATATCAAATCAAAATAATAAACTAACATGCATAAAATGACGAGACAATGTAAGATGACACAATTAAAACATATCAAAACAAAACTAGAGCTCGGGAGAAATATACCTCGCCGTTTACCTCGCAGTCTTCTATCTTATGACCCTCCCCTCTTGGACGTCATGTGGGTGATGATTTACCAAGTCATGGAACACCAAGGCCCTTGAATCAATCCTTCCTAACATGGCCAAAACCCTAGGATAGGGAGTAGGCTCTTCTTCTTCCTCCCTTGAACCCGCCGGAGCCCTAACCTCTACCAAGGTCGCCGCCGACCTTCAAGGAAAGTGCAACTCCTTTACTTGTGTTCCTTACCACCAAGAGAAGATGGAGAACAAGGAAAAAGAGTGAATGAAGAAAGAAGACTTCAACCCTAATCCCTTCTTCCTTCTCCTTCCATGCGCCGACCAACTCCTCTCCAAGGAGTAGACCACCGGGGATCTCTCCTCTATCTTGCCTTGCTCCGTCGATCTCCTTCCATTATCATTGAAAATCTGGCCAAGGGAAGAAGAGAGAACATGAAAGAGGAAGAGGCAACCAAGACTCTACTCCTCTCCCTCTCCACCACTACCGTCGCCTAGCCACCCGAGATGCACCGCCGGCGAGCCCTTCCCTCTCTCCAACCTTGCTGCCGTATCCGCCTGAGGAGGAGAGGATGAAGAGAGAAGGAAGAAAACCAAGTTTTCTAGCTCCCTTTCCCCTTGCGCCACCACCTCAAGCACCGGCCACTAGGTACCCTAGGAGAGAAAGGATGAGAGGAGAGAATTAGAGAGAGTGAAGGAGAGAGAGAGGTAGGGGTTTATATTTATAGGGGATTAATTGGATAAATTTTCCAACTAATTATGGATTGATTTCAAAATTTTATTAGAGAATAATTCCTTAATTAATCAAAGATTAATAACTTAATCAATCCAAGATTAATTCCTTAATTACTCCGGGATTCATTCCTTAATTAACCATAGATTAATTTCTCAATTATTCGAAGATTAATTTCTTAATTAATCGGCCTGGTATCATGACTTTTATGGGGTTTTATTGGGCTATGATAGGGACCATGTGGAGGAGTTGGTTCTTGGCCCGCTAATAGATCCAAACCCGATCCATTAATAGAGATCCATTCCACTAAAGGATCCCATTGTACTTCCTCACCAACCCTCATATTTTCATATGGGCTTCACATATTACGAGTCGTCCATCTCCCCATGATTAAGAAATCATATGCTTGATAATTAATTTAATTTACTGATAATTAAATTAATTATCTTCTTGTTCCTTGATTATTACCACTCAACCTTTTCATCATGCCGGACCATAGGCCACTTGCAAGATTTGACATGACGATCTTTTTGAGCTCACTAAGGGGGCATCATCATCCTGACTCACCAGGATACGGATTCCGTTAATAATCAACGGCACATCATATTATTAATATTATCTCCCAACTTACCAGGCCTAACGATCTAACAGAATAGATCTCGGCCATTGGTAAATCAAAGATATAATAATTAATAATATATGCCCGTCATTATTTCAGGATTAAGAGATCGTACTCCATAATATTACCCGAGGTCTAATCCAATTTACTAAGTCAGTACAAAAATTGGATGACCTCTCTTTTGGTCCTACTCAATGTACACAGAGTACACTAGTGTAATCCTATAGTTAAGATAAACCACACCTAATTACACTACAACCATCCCGATGGTTTGTCCAACTCCATCTCGGTTGTGAGTCTCTTTCTTATGCTTCAGTAAGAAACCTGATAACATGATCTTCTGTGCGACACCACGCATCATGCTATCTATAATGCCAAGCATCAGACGTTTAGTGCACATATTAATATAAACATGCACTGTGTGATTTTCTGATTCTCTTTAAAATGTAGATGTATCCTAACCAAAAGGCAAGACTTTTAGTATACATCCTAATAGGGTCTTTGCCACCCAATGGATTAAGGCCCGATTCATTAATTATGATCCATTCCACTAGAGGATCACCATTGATCTACCACACCAACCTCATATTTAAATACGGGCTCCATATATTATGAGTATAAAATTCTCCCCATGTTTAAGATATCGAATACCCGTTAACTAATTAAATTACTGACAATTTAATTAATTGACATCTAACTCCATGTGTAGTACCACTCAACCTTATCATCATATCGGACCAAGTCTACCTGCAAGATTTAACATAATGAGCTTTATGAGCTCCTCAAGGGGACATCATCAACCAGACACACCAGAACATGGTTTCCTTCTATAATCAATGGCACACCATGTAAATAATATTATTTCCCAACTTACCGGACCTATTGATTTAACAAATAAATCTCGCCCATTGGTAAATTAAAGAAATAAATATTAAGTACATGTGCCCGTTATTATATTGGGATTAAGAGCATGTACTCCATAATATCTGAGGCCTGATTCAATTATATAGTCAGTATAAATTGAATCACCTCTAGATCGGTCCGGCTCAATACATACAATGTGTACTAGTGTAGTTCTATGGTCAAGATAAACCAATACCAAATTATACTATAACCATCCCAATGGTTTGTCCACACACCATATTATCTAAAATGTAAAGTATTAGACAATATACACATAAATAACTAATAAATATGTAAACAGTGATCATGTGATTCTCTTTCAAAATGTAGATGTTCATACAAAAGCTAGGCTTCTAGTATACATCTTAACAATCTCGCACTTATACTAAAAGACTATGCTGCCCTCACAATGACATACATCTGACTCCCATATCCTCCACATGCTTGTTAAAAGCTCTCGCTGGAAGGGCCTTAGTGAAAGGATCTGTCAGGTTGTCCTCTGATACAATCTTGGCTACAACAACTTCTTCTAGCTTTATGATCTCTCATATCAGGTGGTACTTGCACTCTATGTGTTTACTTGCCTTATAGTTTCGTGGTTCCTTCGAGTTTGCAACTGCACCACTGTTATCACAATAAATTGTGATAGCTCTGGGCAAACCAGGAATCACATCCAAGTCCATCAAGAAGTTCCTGAGCCATACAACTTCGTTGGTTGCTATAGAGGCTGCCTCATACTCAGCTTCTATGGTGGAGTCCGCCGCACATTTCTGCTTGACACTCCTCCATACAATGGCTCCACCTGAAAAAGTAAACACATACCTCGAGGTAGACTTAGTTTTATTCCTATCTGATTGGAAGTCAGAATCCGTGTAACCTACAAGGAGTAATTGATCTGCCTGGTAAACTAGCATATAATCCTTGTCCATTCAGGTACTTCAATATATGCTTTATAACAGTCCAATGTCCCTGTCCTGGATTATGCTGATATCTGCTAACCATGCTTACGGCAATGCAAATATCCAGTTCGTACATAACATAGAGTACATGAGGCTTCTTACAGCCGAAGCATAAGGAACCACCTTCATCTCCTCTATCTCCTTTGATGTTTTAGGACACATCTCCTTAGATAGAGGAACTCTATGCCTAAAAGGTAGAAAACCTTAGCAGGAGTTTTCTATGATAAAATGAGCTAGGACAGTGTCAATGTATGAAACATGAGATAATCACAACATCTTTTTCTTGCGATCCCTTATAACCTTGATCCGAAGGATGTGCCCTGCTTCTCCCAAGTCTTTCATATCAAACTGTTTAGACAACCATACTCTTACGTCTGATAATACTTTGACATTGTTCCCAATGAGCAAAATATCATCTACGTATAGTACAAGAAAGACCACTACATTTTCGTCCCATCTCTTGTATACACAAGACTCATCCAGACTTTGAATAAATCCATATGACAGGATTACCTCATCAAATCGGATGTTCCAAGATCGTGAAGCTTGCTTCAATCCATAAATGGTCCGATTAAGCTTACACACAAGATGCTCTTTCCCCTTCGCAATGAATCTCTCTGCTTGCTTCATATAGATGTTTTCCTCAAGACTTCCGTTAAGGAAAGCTGTCTTGACATCCATCTGTCAAACCTCATAATCCATATGAGCAGCAATAGATAAGAGAATCCGGATCGACTTAAGCATGACTACCAATGAAAAAGCCTCCTCATAATCGATACCCTCTTTTTGAGTATACCCTTTCGCAACAAGCCTTGCTTTGAAGGTCTCTACCTTCCCATCTAATCCTCTCTTTGTCTTGTAGATTCACTTGTATCCAATGGCTTTTACACCATTGGGTGGGTCTACTAGCTCCAGACATAATTAGAATCCATAGATTCTATCTCTGAATTCATCTCCCTTTGCCAAGATACCGTATCTTTATCTTGGAGTGCCTTGTCATAGGTCCAAGGGTCAGGTTCATGTTCGCCAGGGACTAAGTCCGACGACTCACCCAAGAACATGAATCTATCAGGTTGTCTAACAACCCTCCCACTACGATGAGATACCACTTGTGTATCTTCTGTGACACGTGGTGCAGTCACTTGTGGTTTGCCTCCTGCACCGTTGGTACTGAAGTTGGAACATTCCCTCTTAATTCCTCAAGAATAATCCTACACATGGGCTTGTGGTTCATCACATAGATTCCTCTAAAAATCGGGCATTCGTGCTAATGATCACCCTCTGATATTTAGGACTAAGGAATAAACCACCTTTCATTCCTCAAGGATAGCCTACGAACAAGTGTACTTCTGTATGAGATTCCAACTAATCAACATCTTCCTTCAGCACATGTGCCGGACTACCCCAAATCTGAATATGTCTCAGAATAGCGTTTCGCCCAGTCCATAATTCTGTGGGAGTAGAGGGTACTGACTTTGATGGTACCAAATTCAGTATGTACACTGTCATTTCCAGAGAATATCCCCAGAACGGATCAGGCAACTTGGAGTAACTCATCATCGATCTAACTTTCTCCATAAGAGTCATATTCCTTCGCTCTGCCACACCGTTCTGTTGGGGCGTACCGGGTGCAGACAATTGAGATTGAATCCTAGCCTTTGATAAGTTATTCCTAAACTCTCCCAAGAGGTACTCACCACCACGATCAGATTGTAGTGTCTTGATACATTTACCTTGACGTTTCTCCACATCATCTTTGAATTCTTTGAACTTATCAAAGCATTCAGACTTGCTGCGCATCAAGTAAATGTATCCATACCTTGAATAATCATCTATAAAAGAGATAAAACAATCAAAGCCACCTCTAGCCTGGATAGACATAGGACCACACAAATCTGTTGGGTCATGCTTAGAAAGTAAAATGACCAAGAGGCCTTTCGAGGCCAAGGGGTATAGGGCCAAAGATGTGTTAGAACTGATTCATTCTGATCTGTGTGGTCCTATGCCAATCCAAGCTAGAGGTGACATTGAATATTTCATCACCTTCTTTAACGATTATTCAAGGTATGGATACATTTACCTGATGCGCCGGAAGTCTGAATGCTTTGATAAGTTCAAAGAGTTCAAGGCTGATGTGGAAAAGCGTCAAGGTAAAGGTATCAAGACACTACGATCAGATCGTGGTGGCGAGTACCTCCTTGGAGAGTTTAGGACCTTCCTATCAGAAGTTGGGATTCAGTCCCAGCTAACTGCACCCGGTTCACCCCAACAGAACGGTGTTGCACAAAGAAGGAATATGACTCTTATGGAAATGGTTATGTCAATGATGAGCTATTCAGACTTCCCTGATTCATTCTGGGGATATGCTCTAGATACAGCTGCGTATATTCTGAACATGGTACAATCTAAGTCAGTCCCTTCTACTCCAATAGAATTGTGGACTGGGCGAAAGCCTAGTCTAGGACATATTCGGATTTTGGGTAGTCCAACTCATGTACTAAATGGAGATACTGATAAGTTGGAATCTTGGACAGAGGTACGCTTGTTTGTGGGCTATCCTAAGGGAACGAAGGGTCGTCTGTTCTATAGTCCTAAGGATCAGAAGGAAATCGTTAGCACGAATGTCAGATTCTTAGAGGAGGACTATGTGATGAACCACAAGCCCAAGAGTAGACTTGTGCTTGAAGAGTTAAAGGGGGGGGGGCGTTCCGACTTTAGGATCAATTGTACAAGAGGACACACCACAAGCTACTGCACCGCGTGTCACTGAGAATACACAAGTGGTATCTCGTCGCAGTGGGAGGGTTGTCAGACAGCCTGAAAGGTTCCTATTTCTGGGAGAGTGTTCGGACTTGGTCCCCGGTAAAAATGAACCAGATCCCTTGACCTATGACGAGGCCCTCCAAGACAAGGATGCAGATTCTTGGCAAAGGGCAATGAACTTCGAGATAGAATCTCTGGATTCTAATCATGTCTGGGAGCTAGTAGAACCACCCAATGGTGTAAAAGCCATTGGATGCAAGTGGATCTATAAGAGAAAGAGAGGAACAGACGGGAAGGTTGAGACCTTCAATGCTAGGCTTGTTGCGAAAGGGTACACTCAGAAAGAGGGTATCAATTATGAGAAGACCGTTTCGCCAGTAGCCATGCTTATGTCTATCAGGATTCTCTTATCTATTGCAGCTCATATGGACTACGAGGTTTGATAGATGAATGTCAAGACAACCTTACTTAACGGGAGTCTTGAGGAGACCATCTACATGCAGCAACTAGAAGGGTTCACTGCAAAGGGCAAAGAGCATCTTGCGTGCAAGCTTAATCGATCCATTTATGGATTGAAGCAAGCTTCAAGATCTTGGAACATCCGGTTTGATGAAGTTATCCAGTCATATGGATTTACTCAAAGCCCGGATGGGTCATGTGTGTACAAAAGATGTGACAGAAATGCCATGGTGTTTCTTGTACTATACATAGATGACATTTTGATAATTGGCAACAATATCAAAGTGTTATCAGACGTAAGGGTCTGGCTATCAAAGCAGTTTGATATGAAGGACTTTGGAGAAGCGGGACACATCCTTGGGATCAAGGTCATAAGGGATCGGCAAAAAAGGATGTCGTGCTTATCCCAAGCTTCATATGTTGACACTGTTTTGTCTCGATTTAGCATGGAAACTCCAAGAAGGGTTTTCTACCCTTTAGGCATGGAGTTCCTCTATCCAAGGAGATGTGTCTGAAAACATCAAAGGAGATAGAGGAAATGAAGGCGGTTCCATATGCTTTAGCAGTAGGAAGCCTTATGATGCTATGTTGTGCATGAGACCTGATATCTGTTTTGCCGTGGACATGGTTAGCAGATATCAGAGTAATCCTGGACAGGGACATTGGACTACGGTAAAACATATATTGAAATACCTGAGATGAACTAGGGATTATATGCTATTCTGCCACTGCCAGGTATTTCAATATATGCGTTACCGCAGTCCAATGTCCCTGTCCAGGATTACTCTGATATCTGCTAACCATGCCCACGGCAAAACAGATATCAGGTCTCGTGCACAACATAGCATACATGAGGTTCCTACTGCCAAAGCATAAGAAACCGCCTTCATTTTCTCTATCTCCTTTGATGATTTTGGACACATCTCCTTGGATAGAGGAACTCCATGCCAAAAGGGTAGAAAACCCTTCTTGGAGTTTTGCATGCTAAAACGAGACAAGACAGTGTAAACATATGATGCTTGGGATAAGCACAACATCCTTTTCTAGCGATCTCTTATGACCTTGATCCCAAGGATGTGTCCCGCTTCTCCCAAGTCCTTCGTATCAAACTGCTTTGATAGCCAGACCCTTACGTCTGATAACACTTTAATATTGTTGTCAATTAACAAAATGTCATCTACGTATAGTACAAGAAACACCACGACATTTCTGTCACATCTTTTGTACACACATGACTCATCCGAGCTTTGAGTAAATCCATATGACTGGATAACTTCATCAAACCGGATGTTCCAAGATCTTGAAGCTTGCTTCAATTCATAAATGGATCGATTAAGCTTGCACATAAGATGCTCTTTTCCCTTTGCAATGAACCCTTCTGGTTGCTGCATGTAGTTGGTCTCCTCAAGACTCCCGTTAAGGAAGGATGTTTTGACATTCACCTGTCATACCTCATAGTACATATGAGCTACAGTAGATATGAGAATCTGGATAGACTAAAGCATGGATACTAGCGAAAAGGTCTCCTCATAATCGATACCCTCTTTCTGAGTGTACCCTTTCGCAACAAGCCTAGTTTTGAATGTCTCAACCTTCCCGTCTGATCCTCTCTTTCTATTGTAGATCCACTTGCATCCAATGGCTTTTACACCATTGGGTGGTTCTACTAGCTCCCAGACATGATTAGAATCCACAGATTCTATCTCGGAGTTCATTGCCCTTTGCCAAGAATCTGTATCCTTGTCTTGGAGGGCCTCGTCATAGGTCCAAGGATCCGATTCATTTTTACCGGGGACCATGTCCGAAGACTCTCCCAGAAACATGAACCTTTCAGGCTATCTGACAACCCTCCCACTGCGATGAAGTACCACTTGTGTATTCTCAATGACACACGGCGTAGTAACTTGTGGTGTGTCCTCTTGTACAATTGGTCCTAAAGTCGGAGTGTCTCCCTTTAACTCTTCAAGCACAAGTCTACTCTTGGGCTTGTGGTTCATCACATAGTCTTCCTCTAAGAATCTGACATTTGTGCTAACGATTACCTTCTGATCCTTAGGACTATAGAACAGACCACCCTTCATTCCCTTAGGATAGCCCACAAACAAGCGTACCTCTATCCGAGATTCCAACATATCAGTATCTCCCTTTAGTACATGTACTGGACTACTCCAAATTTGAATATGTCCTAGACTAGGCTTTTGCCCAGTCCACAATTCTATTAGAGTTGAAGGGACTGACTTAGATGGTACCATGTTCAGAATATACGCAGCTATATCTAGAGCATATCCCCAGAATGAATCAGGCAAGTCTGAATAGCTCATCATTGACCTAACCATTTTCATAAGAGTTCTATTCCTTCTTTGTCCAACACCGTTCTGTTGGGGTGTACCGGGTGCAGTTTGCTGGGATTGAATCCCAGCTTCTGATAGGAAGGTCCTAAACTCTCCAAAGAGCTACTCGCCACCACGATCTGATCGTAGTATCTTGATACTTTTACCTTGACGCTTTTCTACATCAGTCTTGAACTCTTTGAACTTATCGAAGCATTTAGACTTGTGGTGCATCAGGTAAATGTATCCATACTTTGAATAATCGTCAATGAAGGTGACGAAGTATTCAAAGCCACCTCTAGCTTGGATTGACATAGGAGAACACAGATCAGAATGAATCAGTTCTAACACATCTTTGGCCCTATACCCCTTGGCCTTGAAAGGCTTCTTGGTCATTTTACCTTCTAAGCAAGACTCACAGGTCGGGAGATCCTCCACCACCAATGAACCTAGGGGTCCATCGGCTATCAACCTTTGAATCCTTCTAAGGTTAATATGGCCAAGCCTAAGGTGCCAAAGATACGTCTGATTCAGCATAGAAGGATCTTTTCTCTTATTTGAGTTAGATGATGAGCTATTTATTTCAGCATGCATTGTGGGAGGTTTTGGTTCTAGAGTATACATATTGCCGACCATTGTACCCGAACAGATAATCTCTCTATTTCTTTTAATAATAACTTTATTATCAAAAGTAACAGAATATCCATGCTTAAACTGTTGGGTTCTCCCGGCACAAAACAATAAAAACGCAGCGGAAACAAGAACCCACTGGCGATCCATGCAAAAGAACACTCGTACAAAGCTATCTATCTGATAGATTTATCTACTGTTTATACCTTTGAAGCGTGCCCTTCGGTTATCCCGCTCGTCCAAGATGCGCCGGATCTCTTGCACGTTCAAGCGTCCGTGCCTCTATTCGTATCCACACGGACACAATCTCTCAACTTCGGGAGAGCTACCTTAGTTGTGCTAGCAACTTGAGGTAGCTCGAAAACACCAAGAACCTTACAGTAAGGTTTCGGCCAAGAGTGGAGGAGAGGAAGAAGAGAGGAAGGGAAGGGGAAAAGCTTAGGCAAGAAGAAGGAGAGCTCATCCAAAGTCACAAGACCCTCTTTTATAATTATCCCATGAATATGAAGAGGTTTGTGTCTCTTTGGCTTCCCAATAAAGAGCACATCTTTTCATGTGGCTCTTTATCTTTTCCAATGCAAGAAAAGAATCTTTTCATCCAATGAAAAGAGACTTTTCTCTTTCCTCCAAGCAACTCCGACCGGTCCTCTCGGGCTTCCGACTCGGTCTCCCGACCAAGTCTCCGAAGCGGCGAGCTCCCGACCCAGTCTGCCGAGCTCCGACCCAGTCTGCCGAGTGTCGACCCAGTCTGCCGAGCTCCGACCCAGTCTGCCGAGTGCCGACCCAGTCCGTCGAGCTCCGACCCAGTCCGCCGAGCTCCGACTCGGTCCGTGGAGCTCCGATTCGGCCCGCCGAGCTCCGACTCGGCCTCTCTCGAGTTCCCAACTCGAGTCCCCCGAACTGACCTCCCGAGTTCCCAACTCGGGCTCAGGTCTCCCGAGTTCCCAACTCGGGCTCAGATCTGCCGATCAACTTTCCCGAAGTATTGTGTCCTTTGTGTGTGACCCAATAGGTTCTCGTGACGTTGGCAATGCACCTAAATACTTTAGACACATAAACAATGAGCGGCATCTAGCAATGCATCATCGCTACCCTAGTAACAAGAAAAGTCGAGATCCGACTAAACCTCCGTGACTATGATAGTGTATGACCTTGTCCTTCTATCCTTGATATCTAGATTGACTAATGAGGCATAGACCATGTCATCCTCAATCAAGCTTGTGTTTCTTGATCCCCGAGTAGACTCACTCAAACAAATGAGCTCAATATCTCATATTGACTCATTTGAGCATGGCCATGCGTTTCAGTAGTCCTACTCGATCAAGGGGCCCACAGATATCACTCCCGTCATATGGGAGGGATAGATCCCATCTACATCACTCACATCCCTCCGCATAATTCATTACATACCCAGTGATCGCCTTTATAGTCCACCCTGTTACGGTTGACGTTTGACGATACCAAAGTACATAACTCCTTATGTAGGGAATCGTAGTGACTTCAGGTCTAAGGACTATTCATACCAATAGTCACATGAGAAAGTCTATGACACTCATATGACAATCTATGAAACTGTCTCATGGCAGACCATTCAGTACACATCTCCAATGTATACCTATGTGCCAACTTGATATCACATATCCATGACTTGTGAGCTCAAGTCATCAGTTGACCTACATGCTAGTCTCCATGCATCAATATTGTCCCTGAATAATTGATGCTTGACTAGGAATAATTTAGTGTAGTGTTCTGTACACTATCTCACTATCGATTCAACCAATCGATATAATGTAGATATGAACCTACTACACAAGGACATTATTATACTTAGTTATTCGGCACAGAATAAAAAGTAAGTATAATAACTAAACATGCCTTTATTAATAATAGAATATGATACAAAATACCCCTAGTCAATCATCACATAATTGGCTCTAGGGTTCCCACTAACATAAACAACATAGAAACTGAAATTAGATTCTTTCTAAATGAAGGTACGTAAAGGAATCTCTTAGGACTGACACTTTATTTTTCTCAAAAGACAAATAAAAAACTCCCACTACAACCGCTGCCACTCTTGTAGCATCTCCCATGTAGACCACGATTTCTTCATTAGCTAGTCGTCGGGTTTCCTGGAACCCCTGCAGAGTATTGCAGACATTGTAAGTGGTGTTGGGGCAGAAAGCACCCAAGTCAAACCTGTGTTTTGATAATGGCAACAAGGTTCAAAAGTTAAGTCTTACTTATTATCTAACATGTCACTCTAGTGTGCAGGGTAAAAAGCCCTAGCAAAGGACTGCTAGGCACTGGCGAAGGAATGCCAGGGTAAAAAGCCCAAGCGAAGGAATGATAGGCACTGGCGAAGGAATACCAGGCTACTAAGCCCTAGCGAAGGACTGCTAGGCGCCAGGCGAAGGACAGCTTGGGACTGAAGCCCTAGCGAAGGAATGCTAGGCACCGGGAGAAGGACAGCTTGGTATCTAAGACCTGGCAAACGACCGTCAGGCAAAAGTTCAACTAGAGGAGCGGTTGGCATCAGGTACATTCTCCTGAGAGGAGTAGGTGAGGACGCGTTCCCCGTCGAGGGAACAGTAGGAGTCGGTTCGACCTAGGGCTCCATCTTGGAGGCCCAAAGTTAGAACCAAGACAGCTAAGGCTGTATAAACTAACACATTACTATTTTATGTTGTTTTGGACTAACCCTGGATGCAGGACAAAAGGAACGAGTGTCTGCAGCTCAGAGAGCCTCAAAGGAGTGAGGCAGTGGCTGAGTAGGGCGCTCGGAGTGTCCCGGGCACCCCCAAGGTGCATACAAAACAATGTAAGTAAGGAAGGCTTCGAACAACTGCTGGGAGGGGCGCCCCCGTGCTCCCGGGCGCCCCCGTGCTCCCGGGCGCCCCCGCTGCTCTCGGGCGCCCCCAGCGTCCCGGGCGCCCCCGCTGCTCTCGGGCGCCCACAATGCAAGCCTACGAAGAGAAGCCAGCCAAGCCAAATGGATAAAGATTTGACCCGGTCAACCCGGGCACCCCCAGCGTCCCAGGCGCCCCGATCAAGATGTGATCCCGAGGTTGAAGGGATCAGAAGTTGACCGAGGGAAAGGTGGATCGGCCGACATGTGGGGGGGCACCCCTGACGTCCCGGGTGCCCCTAGGCCCTATAAAAGGGCCCTCGACCCCAAGGCTTGGTACAACAATTTCATTCAACGCTTCTACACTCTTCTACTCCTGCGCTCTGCTCCGGAAACCTCCCGACACGAGACTCAAGCGCCGACGACGTCCTCCCGCTCCGAAAATACCATCTACTCCGGACGTCGGTAAAGAAGAGTTGATTTTTAATTTACTGCACTTATTCTGTAATCAATCTTTGTAAACTGCTTTTGCGCCTCATATAGAATTGCCCAAAGTAAACGATCAACGATCGTGGGCCTTGGAGTAGGAGTCGACCTAGGCTCCGAACCAAGTAAAACTACCCGTGTTCGTGTGTTGTGTTTTAATTTTCGCTGTGCAATTTCTCTATCCCTAAATCCAACCGTTTTCCGATATTCACCCCCCTCTATCGGTTCTCTCGATCCAACAAGTGGTATTAGAGTGGGGAAGTTCAAATTTGGTGCAACCACCAGTTTCAAAATTTTTCGGATTTTTTTTTGTTTTTTCGTTCGAATTTCTTCTAAATCTTTCATTCAAATTTTTTATCTTTTCGTTAATCGAGGTTGGTGCAACACCCCTCGTTATTTTATTTTCCTTATCCCGCACTACTAATCCAAGACCAAGTCTTGGAAAATTTTTAGTTAGTTATCTTTTTCAGATTAAATGGCCATGCAAGAAGGGTTCAGCACCGCCAGACCTCCACTTTTCAGTGGAGAAGACTTTTCCTACTGGAAAAGTCGAATGGAGGTCCACCTGAAAACTCAGGTGGACATGTGGATTATCATCCAGTCTGGACTGGAGATTCCAACAAATGCTGAAGGAGTTCCTCAAAGCTACACAGAGTGGGACACCACTCTAAAACAAAGAATTGAAGCAGATGCAAAGGCGACTCAGACCCTTCAATGTGGCTTAACAAAAGAGGAACTGAACCAGGTGGGCCCCTTCAACAGTGCCAAGGAGCTGTAGGCAAAATTGATCGAGCTGCACGAAGGAACATCAGACACTCGGATCAGTAAGAGAGATCTGCTCCTGAACAAATTGTATACCATCAAGATGGCCGACAACGAAACAGCAGCCCAGCTTCACGCACGAATCTAAGAATTGATGAACGGTCTTCACACTATAGGTCACAAGGTCGAAAACCGTGACCTAATAAGGTATGCTTTAAATGGGAAACACCTTGTGGGCATCTATGGTAGATGCATACAAGGTTTCAAGGGATCTCTCGAAAATTAAACTAGATGAATTATTCTTCGATTTAGAACTTCATGAACAGACTAACTGCAATATGGCCGAGAAAGGTATTGCCTTTGTTGCAGGAAAAACTGGAAGGTCAACAAAAAAGAAACCTTAACCTGAACCCGAGTCTAACTCAGACTCAGAAGACGAAGAAGGAGATCGACCTAAGCTGGTCCGATTGGCCCGAAGCTACTATAAAGAATTGAAGAACCAAACCAATAGAAGGAAGGCCAACCGAAGGAAGGACGAACCAGCTGAACCCACAAATGACAAAATCAAGCCCAACGTGACTTAATACGAGTGCAAGAAGAAGGGCCACTACAAGACGGAGTGTCTAAACCTAAAGGAGACCAAAAAGTCAAGAAGAAAGAAAGCATTCCAAGCAACCTGGGACGAATCTTCCTCAGAAGAAGAAGAAGAAGCACCCCAGTCAAACCTACTGGCCCTGACTGCCTCAGAAGAAGTCGAGATCGAGTCAGAATCTGAACAGGACGACGGCAGACTAACCTTTTCAGAAGACAGCGAAATCAAGGAACATAAAGATTTGGACCAATGGATGTTGGATAGCGGTTGCTCCAGACACATGACTGGAGATAAATTGAAGTTCACCAAACTCAAGTTCAAGAACTTAGGCTCAGTGGCATTTGGCAACAATGCTACACTCAAGGTAATTGGGTCAGGTAATAGTGAACTCAAATCTGACTTTGTTATTAAGAAAGTTCTTTTGGTTGAAAACTTCAATTTTAACTTACTTAGCATAAGTCAGTTATGTGATTCTGGTTATATAGTCACCTTCAACAATTCTAACTGCCTGATTAGAAATGTACAAGACTCAGAAATCATGCTTAAGGGCACTAGAAAAAATAATGTATACACTATAAACCTACCCCTAGTACCAAAATGTATGTTAACTCAGTTAGAATAATCAAACCTCTGGCATAGGAGATTAGGTCATACCAATCTGAGAACTATCTCAAAAATCACCCAACTTGGATTAGTCAAAGGTATCCCCAAAATTAAAAATAATGAAAACCTAATATGTGAATCATGCAATCAAGGCAATCAAACCAAATCTAATCACAAATTAATCCAATCTGATTTAACTCAAACCACACTTGAGCTCCTGCACCTTGACCTATTTGATTCACATGGAGCCAAGTCACTAAGCGGGAACCGATACTGCTTAGTAATAGTTGATGATTACTCTAGGTTCACCTGGGTTAGGTTTCTAAAAATCGAAGATGAAACCCTAAACTTATTTAATAAATTCTGCAAACTAATTGAAAATCAAAATAATACTAAAATTAAAAGACTTAGGAGTGACCACGGGGGAGAATTTGAAAATCAACGGTTCGAGGAATTCTGTAAGGTAAATGGGTATTTACATGAATTTTCATGTCCTAGAACCCCCCAACAAAATGGAATAGTCGAAAGAAGGAATAGAACATTACAGGAAGCCGCTAGGGCTATACTCAACGAATTTAGCCTAGCAAACCAATATTGGGCAGAAGCAATTAGTACGACTTGTTACATCCAAAATAGGGTTCTGATTAACAAGCGACACAACAAAACACCCTATGAACTGTACTACCATAGACTCCCAAATCTACACTACCTAAGGGTCTTTGGATGCAAAGTCCATATCCTAAACACCAAAGACTATTTAGAAAAATTTCAGTCCAAGTCAAACCCAGGTATCTTCCTAGGATACTCAACCACAAGTAGAGCCTATAGAGTTTATAACAAACAAACTAAGAAAATTGAAGAAACAACAAACTTAATATTTGATGAAGAAATCAACTCAACATCTGATAATCCAGACCTAACTTCATCAAATTCTGATCAAGAAAATAATGAACAAACAAGTGAATCTTTAATTGAACCCTTAAACGAACTAACTACTGAACCAACTAATGAGTCAACTGAACCAATTATCGAACCAACAAATCAACCAGCCCAAAGAGTCGAATCCAATAGTGAACCAAACCGACCAGCCGGACCTAAGGCTGAACCAAGTTCTAGAAGAACCAAGAAACCCAGACTTAGTCACCCAACCGATCAAATTGTGGGTGATCCAACTCTAGGAGTCAGGACTAAATCCTCCTACAGAAACCTTAGTCAAATAGCTATGATATCAAAAATTGAACCGAAAACTATAGATGAAGCCCTACCTGACCCTGATTGGATCATAGCTATGCAAGAAGAATTAGCCCAATTTGAGAGGAACCAAGTCTAGGAACTAGTGCCTAAACCTGAAGGCAAATCCATCATTGACACTAAGTGGGTCTTTAGGAATAAGCTAAATGATCAAGGTGAAATAGTTAGAAATAAAGCCCGCTTAGTAGCTAAGGGATTCAGCCAAGTAGAGGGATTAGATTACGATGAAACATATGCCCCAGTAGCTAGACTTGAGTCCATTAGAATGTTGTTAGCCTTTGCATCCCATAAAGGATTTAAGCTATACCAAATGGATGTAAAGTCAGCTTTCCTAAATGAATTCATTAAAGAAGAAGTTTATGTAGGACAACCCCCTGGGTTTGAGGACATAGACAGACTTGACCACGTTTACTAATTAACTAAAGCACTATATGGGTTAAAACAAGCACCTAGGGCTTGGTATGAACGTTTATTAAATTACTTAACTTCTAAAGAATTTAAACAAGGACAAATTGACTCAACATTATTTATTAAAACCCTAGGAAAAGATATATTTATTGCCCAAATTTACGTAGATGACATAATCTTTGGATCCACCAACACAAACTTCCTAAAAGAGTTTGTCAAGATAATGGAAAATGAATTTGAAATGAGCTTAGTTGGTGAGCTTACTTTTTTCCTAGGACTACAAATTAAACAAACTAGAGATGGAAACTACGTCCATCAATTCAAATATGCTAAAGAGTTAATAAAGAAATTTAAAATGGATAACTCTAAAAGCATAAGTACCCCCATGGACACTAATGTAAAAATAGATAGTGACCCTGATGGTATGGCAGTAGACCTCAAACTATATAGAAGTATGATAGGTAGTCTACTGTACCTTACAACCAGCAGACCTGACATTCTTTTTTCTGTAGGGATGTGTGCTAGATACCAAACCTGTGCTAAGGAAACGCACTTAGCAGCCCTAAAAAGAATACTAAGATATGTAAAGTGCACCCTAAATGTAGGGATTTGGTATCCTAGAACCTCAACCTTCAATTTGTCAGGATACTCAGATTCTGACTATGCTGGTTGTAAATTAGATAGAAAGAGCACAAGTGGAAGATACCAGCTGTTAGGAAATAGTCTAGTAAGTTGGTGCAGCAGAAAACAACACTGTTTAGCTCTGTCCATAACTGAAGCTGAGTATGTAGCCTTAGGAGAGTGTGTAGCACAACTTTTATTGATGATGCACACTCTTAAGGACTTCCAGCTTAACTACACCCAAACTCAAGTATTTATTGATAATATAAGTTCAATTAATCTAACTAAGAACCCAATACAACATTCCAGAACAAAACACATAGAAGTTAAACATCACTTCATAAGAGACTATGTAGCCAGGGGTGAGATAGTACTTAAGCATATAGACTCAAAATCCAACTTAGCTGATATATTCACAAAACCCTTACCTAAGTCTGTGTTTAGCTCACTAAGAAGGCAATTAGGATTGTGCTCTGTAGAATAGATTAACTTTACTTTTGCTTTTTTTTTTGCTTTACTTAATTTAAAAATCAATTTCTAAAAGAATTTTGAAAAACTGTTGGTTTTAAAATCAATTTTTTTAAAAAAATTTCCAACTTAGTTTTTTTCAAAACTACCCCCTTTCAAAACTAGGGCTTTTTTTGCAAATGGACTTAGCCTAGTCCCTAACCCTAGAACTGCATGCACCTATAGATTTAGAAGCCAGCATCTCACAAGCACTTTAGGGTACTTTTGATTGATAACCTAGAAAGGGTTGAGATGCTTAGGTCTTTGCCTCAATTCAAGATGATTTAAGTCAGTGCATCTGCAGTAATTGAGGCACTAAATACAACTTACACAGCAATAAAGTTAAGTGTCAAGCTTAGAAAATTTAACTTGAACAGAAACACTTAACTTGACTAACCCTAGCAAAAACTACTGCTTATAACAGTTAGTGAGTAGCTAATTAGGTTAGACAGGTCCCTATAATAGAAAATCAACAGATTTGGTTTAAGTCTTATCATGAATTGGTTCAGTACAGCAAAATCATGCAAATATTTTTCATTTTTGAAAATTATTCCCTTTATGCAATTTTAATTTCTGCTATATTTATCTGTTTTTTGATATATGGCAAAGGAGAAGAGATAAGAAAGGAGAGAATTTAAAATTTTCTATTTAATTTTTTTTTTGCCTCTCAAAATTTCAAAATCTATCCTTATTCAAAAAGTACTTAACTAAGCTTTTCAAAATTTTCTAAGTACTTGAGCTTTTCAAAAATTCAGTAAAGTACTTAAGCTTTTCTAAGTACTTAAGCTTTTTCAAAATTTTCTAAGTACTTAAGCTTCTCAAAAAATTTCTAAGTACTTAAGCTTTTTCAAAATTTTCTAAGTACTTAAGCTTTTTCAAAATTTTCTAAGTACTTAAGCTTCTCAAAAATTTTCTAAGTAATTAAAGCTTTTCAAAATTTACTAAGTACTAGAGTTTGTCAAAAATTCACTAAGTACTTAAGTTTTTTTTTGTAAATTTTACTAAGTACTTAAGTTAAAACTTTCAAAGACTTTTGAGTACTTTAAAACATAAGTTGTCAAATTTTTCTAAGTACTCTAAACTCATGCTTCTAAAAACTCTTCTATGTACTTTTAAAAATTAAGTTGTCAAAAGATTTCTAAGTACCTAAACTTAAGTTTTCAAAAGTGCAAAAATCATTTTTGAAAATATAAAAGCCTTCTGTTGAAAATAAACTCTAAGACTTACACCCCACGAATTTTTGAAAAATCTAGAGGGAGAGTCCTTCTAGGGGGAGGGAATAAAATTTAATATTTTTACATCCGTTGATTAAACTTAACTTTTTGAACTAGGGTTGCCATAAATCAAAAAGGGGGAGATTGTTGGGGCAGAAAGCACCCAAGTCAAACCTGTGTTTTGATAATGGCAACAGGGTTCAAAAGTTAAGTCTTACTTGTTATCTAACATGTCACTCTAGTGTGCAGGGTAAAAAGCCCTAGCGAAGGACTGCCAGGCACTGGCGAAGGAATGCCAGGGTAAAAAACCCTAGCAAAGGAATGCTAGGCACTGGCGAAGGAATGTCAGGCTACTGAAGCCCTAGCGAAGGACTGCTATGCGCCGGGCGAAGGACAGCTTGGGACTGAAGCCCTAGCGAAGGAATGCTAGGCACCGGGCGAAGGACAGCTCGGTATCTAAGACCTGGCAAAGGACCGTCAGGAAAAAGTACAACCAGAGGAGCGGTTGGCATCAGGTACATTCTCCCAAGAGGAGTAGGTGAGGACGCTTTCCCCGTCGAGGGAACAGTAGGCGTCGGTTCGACCTAGGGCTCCATCTTGGATGCCCAAAGTCGGAACCAAGACAGCTAAGGCTGTCTAAACTAACACATTACTATTTTATGTTGTTTTGGACTAACCCTGGATGCAGGACCAAAGGAACGAGTGTCTGCAGCTCAGAGAGTCTCAAAGGAGTGAGGCAGTGGCTGAGTAGGGCACCCGGAGTGTCCCGGGCGCCCCCAAGGTGCATACAAAACAATGTAAGTAAGGAAGGCTTCGAACAGCTGCAGGGCGGGGCGCCCCCGCTGCTCCCGGGCGCCCCTAGCGTCCCGGGCATCACCAATGCAAGCCTACGAAGAGAAGCCAGCCAAACCAAAGGGATAAAGATTTGACCCGGTTAACCCGGGCGTCCCCGGCGTCCCGGGCGCCCCGGTCATGATGTGATCCCGAGGTTGAAGGGATCAGAAGTTGACCGAGGGAAAGGTGGATCAGCCGACACGTGGGGGGGGGGGCGCCCCCGACGTCCCGGGCGCCCCCAGGCCCTATAAAAGGGCCCTCGACCCCAAGGCTTGGTACAACAATTTCATTCAACGCTTCTACGCTCTTCTGCTCCCGCGCTCTGCTCCGGAAACCTCCCGACACGAGACTCAAGCGCCGACGACGTCCTCCCGCTCCGAAAATAACATCTACTCCGGACGTCGGTAAAGAAGAGTTGATTTTTAATTTACTGCACTTATTCTGTAATCAATCTTTGTAAACTATTTTTGCGCCTCATATAGAATTGCCCAAAGTAAACAATCAACGATCGTGGGCCTTGGAGTAGGAGTCGACCTAGGCTCCGAACCAAGTAAAACTACCCGTGTTTGTGTGTTGTGTTTTAATTTCCGCTGTGCAATTTCTCTATCCCTAAATCCGAACGTTTTCCGATATTCACCCCCCCCCCCCCCTCTATCGGTTCTCTCGATCCAACAAGTGGCTCCTGTATCTACGCACCAGGTACTGGTAGATAGCACCGCTAAACATGTTTCAACGACTAAGGCTAAAGAAATACCTTTGTTTTGTCGACAGGGACAGCCCGCCTTCCAGTGCCCAGTTCGCTTGCATTTGAAGCACTTGCCTTTCGGCTTCTTCACGCCAGTCCGGGGTCCTTGCAATGCTGCTGCTTTCTTGAACCCACCTTGTTTCTTCTTCTTCCAGCCTTTCGGTATAGAAGTAGAAACTTTTTGAGTAAGTGAGGCCTGTGAGTTTTGACAAAAAGGCCCTCTGCCGCCTGGAGTTCCCCAGGAGTTCCCCCAACGTATACTCATGCTTGTTCATGTTATAGTTGAGTCAGAATTGCTCAAAACTCCTAGGCAGAGATTGGAGTATTATATTTACCTAGGATTCCCCGTCGATAGCTCCTCCAAGTACCTCAATCTCATTGAGGTAGGCCATCATTTTTAGGACATAATCCCTAATAGGTGTCCCTTCGACCATAGTGGTCGTCATCAGATTTTTCATTGCCAGCAGCCTAGCTTCCCGATTCTGGTGTCTGAAGAGCTCCTTAAGGTTCAGCATTATGCCACCAGCAGTGGGCATGGCCTGATGCTGATGTTGCAGCACATTCGACATAGATGCCAGAATGTAGCATCACACCATCTCATCTGCCTTGACCCACTTCTTGTAACGCTTCTTATGCCCTTCACTAGAATCGTCTCTATGCTTTTCCGGACATTCCTCGAAGAGTACAAATTTGTACTCTTTTGCAGTGAGGACAATGTCAAGGTTCCTCTTCTAATCTATGTAATTTGGACAAGTATGTTTGTTGTCCTTAAGAATTGTTGCTAGTGAAGTAAATGCCATTAGGAAAATCCTGAGAATCACAATACACTACCTTAGAAATCGAAAATAAATTGATTCCTCAAAATAATTAATTTTTGAAATCAACCAACATCTCAAACACCGAGAATTTTCATGCCATGTTAGTGTGGACGTATACAACTCTACATTCGTTAGAGAAGGTTTTACCCATTAGTCATACTATCTTGTCAACCTAACTTTTTGACAAGTAAGACTAATAGTTGGTCAACTTCAGCCCTACAATTTATTAGCAGTGACTCCGTTGGGGAAGATACTAATAATTGTATCTAAGTGTTTACCATTGCACGACACTAAGAGAATTATTTTTTATTATGTGCCTTCCATTGGGGAAGTCCACACGCTCTTCAATAATCCCCTATAATCTTTTCTGAACTTGTGATCCGCAGAACAAGCCTATGTGTTATGGAGGAAGGCACTCAGAGCCAATGCGCGGGCTTGTTCGCATCACATATCAGATTGCAATGGAGGCCGTGGGACCCTAAAGGTCCCACTCCCACTTAGTAATTTATCTTGAGGAATTTTCTAGCACTACGAAACAACCAAGCACATAACCAATCAACATAAAAAAAACATAGAGAAAATCCTAGGTTTTTCGAACTTTCATAGACCTTGGTCTCTAATGCGCCTCCAGTCGTGTCGTCACTTCGTCTGCTCCTCCCTTCCTTATGCGCAAGCTACCTCGAGGGATTTCCACGCCGGAATGACTAGCTAATTATTTACATCATCGATCCTATACTCCTCAAGGGAGTGTACATGAAATCTAGATCAACTGTAAATAAATAACTTGGCTAAACATGGTCGTATTTAATTACAAAAATTAAATACATAGCCTCGTCGACCCCGAGGATTAATTAATTACAAAAATATGCAAACCAATCACACAACACATATTTGGTCATGAAGTTGGAATCTCGTGCCTGCAACACAAAGTTAGCCTACGCACATCCACGCATCATCCAACAAAATAAAATGTATGAATTGCAAAAATTAACCAATCCTAAACACACAAAGCCGGAAACCTCAGGTCCGATACCAATTGTTGGGTATGGCTTGGCGGGTTTCCCTAGCGAATACCTGGTCAATCCGAGAGACCTCTCCATGCCTACGGATTAATATTTAAACTGAATGGAGACCCATCTCCCATCGATCGTCTCGTGCCGTATCGAACAATCCAAATTATAACTTAGCCAATTACCAAAATCGGCTTTGTAATTTGCTCGACCGTTCGACCACGGAAAAGGCAACGTGTTGATCACCGACATTTGTGTTTATGGTCTGGGTCCAGTTAATAATTTATTCATAAAGATATGAACTCAAAATAATAAACTATTAAACAAGAAATGACAACACGAATCAACAAGACACATAATTGACATGCAATTAATCAAAGGAGCATAGGGAAAGATATTGTAACGCCCGCCCTTATATCTACTCTCTGGGCGAGGTCACGTACTATCATTCGTATAAATTTTTTTCTTAAAGTACTAATAACAAAGTACTAAGCATGCTTGTTCAAAACTAACCTATAACATGATAGGTTCAACTCATAATATAATCAAGTATATGAGTAATCCAAGTGTAACATTCATTACTAAAGAAATGTTAACATAAGCATAATATTGTAGATATGAAGATCTTTATTTCCCGAGCCACCACCCCACACATCTTCAGCCCTCCTGCCTCTTCCTTTAGTTTAAGTGTCTCTTACCCTTATCTGCAGCATAAGACAACACATAAACTAGTAAGCACAAATGCTTAGTAAGATCCTGTCCTACTCGTAAAATCCATACGAAAGCATACAACATGTACACATAACAAGACATAAGCATGAGTTCATCATAGCATACTAAACATTAAAGTTTGTAAGCATGCAGCATAAAGTATGGAATGCATATACATAAGGATGCTTAACTTTTAAAATCATACTTTTAAATACTTAAACATCATCATATCATCATTGGGGGTCCCCGACTTGTACCATATACATACATCATAAGCGCGCATCCCTAGGTAGATACGAGGTAGCGAGCCCCGACCTACTAGGGTAAGGACAGCTACGGTAGTCCCAGAACCGGGGCGTTCTTAAGGTGCCCATCCCTGTTGCACAGCTACGGTAGTGCCAGAACCGTGGACAGCATAGTCGGTAGTCCAAAACCGGGGCGTTCTTAAGGTGCCCATCCCTTGGACCCATACTTTGGTCCGGTACAAGCCCATTCATAAAGTAAAATACTTTACATGCTTTTACATATATGCTAAGGAGTACTTCCACATTCATTCTCAAGGGACACACCACTCTTCAAGGGTGCTCATGATCCCTTAGGGACACACCACACAACATAAGGGGTGCTCTTGATCCCATACTTAATGAAGTATCCTTTCAAGCATCTTATTATACACATCACATGCATTTCATAAAGGTGCCCCCCCAGGGGCTATAAGTCATGTTCATACATAGATCATAATTCAACCCCCTTAAACATATCTTATGTATGACAAGGTTGATCACATAAATCATATTCATATCATAGGACGTGGTAGCATGCTTCATGGGTAAATCAAATGGTTCCTAACCCTAAAACTAGGGTTTTGACCGAAACTCAAGGGTAGGGGTAGATTAGGTTTTTGACATCAAAACATCCCCTACCAACATCCCACATATGTATATATATATCATGTATCATACTATAGCATGCACCATGGGAGAAAATCAAGCAACCCTAACCCTAATCTAGGGTTGGCCGAATGTTATGGCTAGGGAAGTCCAAGTTCTTCCAATCAAGCATTTCATTTGTTCATCACATGCATTCACATATCATCTCACTAACATAATCATATCACATGGGATAATTTAACCTTTATAAACCTAATATTTGATGCTTGGCCGAATATCACATGCTAGGGGCATTTAGTTTCCAAATCAATATTCCATTTAAACACCACTTGTACATACATATCATCATAGCAATCCTAAGCATATCTCATAGGGTACATCCCATACAATCATCACATATCATATATAGCATGCATCATGGGAATAAAATCAAGCAACCCTAACCCTAAACTATTGTTGGCCGAAACTTGTAGGATGGCTAGGCTAGGTTTTTGACTTCAAATATCCACACAAGCATTTACACAAACACCTTGCCTATACTATTTAGCATGGATATATCATTGGGAAAATCATACAACCTTAAACCCTAATCCACCTAGGGTTGGCCGAAACATTGTAGGGTAGGGTAGGCTAGGTTTTTGACATCCAATCTTCACACAAACATTTACACAAGCACTTTATCTACACTACTAATCATGGACACATCATAGGATAGCAAGCAACCCAAAAAGCCTAACCTTTCTCCTCTTGGCCGAAAGTTGTAGGGTGGCTAACCCTACTTTTTGTTATCACAACATGATGGGAAGTCATCATACATATGTACCCTAAGTCCCAAGGGTCTCCTCATGCATCAAAAAGTAGCCAAGGCCTCCCCTTAAGGGGGTGGCCGAAACTCACCTAAAGGGAAGACTCCCTTTTTCAAAAGCAAAACACAAAGAAAACATACATTAACCATTACACTGCAGGCGAGGGGATACTTACATCCTTTCGCTTGAGATTCTACTTCTTTAAGTCCCTTAGGGTACCCTTGGTTGAAGGAGAAGTGAAGGTTCCTCTTACTCTTTCTTCTCTAGACTCCTTGGCCCTAATAGAGGGCAAGAGCCTTCTTCCTTCCAATCCCCTAGGGTTAGAACCCTAGGGAGCACTTTAAAAAAAATGGAAAAGAGGAGAGGAGAAGAAGGAATTTCGGTGGGGAAGAGAAAAGGAAGAAGAAGAGGAAGTTACTCACACCTCTTCCCTCTCTTATTTATACTTTTCTCATGAAAAGACATGTCACTTCCCTATTACCCGCTTAACAAGCATGTTTCTTATTCTCTCAACAAGAAACAATGCTTGATGTAGTGGTTAAGACATGGAGAGTGCAACTAGGAGGTTCAAGGTTCAATCCTTGCTTCCTCCCTTCTACCTTTTCTTTTTATCACAATTTGCACTAATCCATATCAAAGCCCTTTAAGCCAAGCCTATCATGAAATTTCATAATATTAATAATATTTCATGAATTCATATTATTTCATAATACTAATAATATTTCATGAATTCATATTATTTTATAATACTAATAATATTTCATGATATTCATAATATTTCATAATATTAATAATATTTCATGAATTCATATCATTTCATAATATTAATAATATTTCATGAATTCATATTATTTCATAATATTCCATAAATATTATTTCATAATATTTTTATTATTTCATATTCATGAATCCATAATATTTCATGATAATAATTCATGAATTCCATAATATTTTATATTCATGAATCCATAATATTTCATGATAATATTTCATGAATTCCATAATATTTCATATTCATGAATTCATAATATTTAATAATAATATTTCATGAATTCATAATATTTCATAATAATATTTCATGAATTCCATAACATCTCATATTCATGAATTCATAATATTTAATAATAATATTTCATGAATTCATAATATTTCATAATATTTCATGATAATATTTCATGAATTCCATAATATCTCATATTCATGAATTCATAATGTTTCATAATATTTCATGATAATATTTCATGAATTCCATAATATTTCATATTCATGAATTCATAATATTTCATAATATTTCATGATAATATTTCATGAATTCCATAATATCTCATATTCATGAATTCATAATGTTTCATAATATTTCATGATAATATTTCATGAATTCAATAATATTTCATATTCATGAATTCATAATGTTTCATAATATTTTATGATAATATTTCATGATAAGCATATCATCATAAATGCATAATGTTTCATAATATTTCATGATAATATTTCATGAATTCCATGATATTTCATATTCATGAATTCATAATATTTAATAATAATATTTCATAATATTTCATATGGGAAATTTTTGGGGTGTTACAGATATACCTTTCAGATCACCTCGCGGACTTCTACCTTATTTCCCTCCCTTCGTGGACGTCGTGTGGGCGACGATCTACCCCGATCCGAGATCACCAAGACCTCCAATAGAGCACCTTCTTCTAGCCGACCAAAACCCTAGCCACTAGGGTTTGCGCCGCCGGCCTCTTCTTCCTCTACCCTTGTGCCGTCGACCGCCGGAGCCGCTCCAAGCCCTCCGGAGCGATAGTAGACCTAGAGAGGAAGGAGATGGAGATGATCAAGGAGAAAGTTCTCCTTCTTCCTCACCCAAACATCCTACAAAATCTCTTCTCCCTCAACCTTGCGCCGCTGCCGCAAGGAGGCCTTGCGCCACCTTCTACCAGCCGTCGGTGCCTCCTTCACCTTCACCGAGCACCACAAAAGGTAAAGAACTCCTCTACCTTATCACTGTGATCCCCAACCGAAGTATGGTGGAGGAGGAAAGAAGAACCGAGGAGTCTCTCCTCCTCTTCTTGATGCGCCGCCGAACCCTAGTAGAGAAGGAAGAGAGGGAGGTGAGGAGGGAGGCTTTCGGGTGTTGGTGTTAGTGATATGAGAAAAGTGTCCTAAGGCAATCGCCTTACGATTGTAATAATTTATTTTAATAAATGAATATTAACTATTTGAGTATACATGTTTATGTATTTGATTGAGATCTTAAACTCATTTACTGAATGCCCGCAATACAATTCACAGCATGAGAGAATTTGTGATGAATTCACAACTAGTGATTATCTCTACATGTGCAATTGTGAAGTATTAAAATTGTCCCTAGTCGATGAATTGATAAATACGGACACTATCAATTCTGTTAAGACTAGCATGGGTTAATCTCTAATCAGCTGATTCTCACTGGCTGGTGACATTGGGATGTCCAGAGATAAACATGAATGCTAGTTAAGGGAACTAGTTCATTGGAGTGACTGGCTGTAAAACTTTATATAGTAGTCTACATATAGATATGTCAATGAAGTTCTTACTGCAGCTTAAGTGCGATGTTCCTTTGACTTGCGGTGTTCAAGTCATCTTGGTCATGGAGACTTATACTTTGACATCTTAAACAAGCATCTCCAAGGAGGTGTGGACCTAGGATGATTGGGTATAAGCCGAAGTGCCCGAAGATGTTTGAACAACCTACAAAGGATTCACCACTCCTTACGAGGAGATGTATACCCAAGGCCTATCGTTGGATTGTTACTCGAAGCCTTTGGCCAGAGCATGACATGTTCAGAGTATGAATCTCTTAAATACATGAGAGTAATTAGAATCCGTAGGACGAGAAAACGTTACTTGGGCTAGGTGTGACGTAGTCAGCCTAGTGGGGACTGACACACATAGACTATGTCCTGAACCAAGTGGGTATAAGATGGTGAAGGGAATCGGGCACGATTCATTATAGCTGCTGATGGGTTTCATAATTGTTTCTGAGGTCAACCGTTGATCATTCGATTAATTGGGGATCATGATGTGCTACTAGGTGCCACTCATGATCATTCTATAATTGGTTAATTATAGACATCCAACATAAATCGAAAGCCTATTTAGTCACACACACTACGAGTAATCCGAGGGATTTAAAACAAGTTGAAAATTAGATTTTCCAACAAGAGAGATTAGGTTTGGTTAAGCCAAACGATAAGTCGAATCTGAAGTTTTCAGAGACGCATCGGAAGCGTAAAATGGCTAAGTCATTTGAAGACTTAATAGATGAATTAAATAAGTTTAATTCATTGGGGCATGGCTTGGATGGGACGGCCAAAGAGGGTCTCCATCCTCTTTGCTTGGTCGGCCACAACAAAGGGAGAGAACCATGTTTTTGGCTCAATTTATAAAATAAACCAAGTGTGGTCTGTTTTATAAAATTATGGATGATATAAATTTTTTATATAATAAACCAAGGTTTGGTTTATTTTTCATCAAAATTAAAATGAACCATGGATTGGTTTATTTTATTTTACAAAATCAATAATGGATTTATTTACCATGATAGGAAAATTTATTCCATAAGAAAAAAGAGACTTGGTTGATTTTTATCATGAATTAAAAAATAATAAAATTTGGAATGATAGAATAAGTCATAGAAAATTTATTCCATAAGAAAAAAGAGATTTGGCGGTTGAGAGGCCACTATATAAAGGACCCAAGGCAAGGCTTGGAAAAAAAATCGAAGTATTCTTGCCTGGGCCCTCTCCCTCTCCTCCCTTCTTCCTCTTGGTCGGCCACAAGGTTCTTCTCCCTTCTTCTTGTCGTGAGCACAATGAGAAGCACCGAGGTGACGAAGTTCTTCCGTTGGGACGATCTTCCTCTCCAGCCATCATCACCTTGGGATTGGGCGCAAGTCATCTTCCTCCTTCTCTCCAAAATTGTGATTCCGGCCAACCTTGGTAGTGAGTTTTTCCGATGTGATTACTTCTCTCTTGGTTTTTCTTGTCGCGTTCTCGGAGAATCTAGTAGTTCTCGAGAACACGAAACTCGTGGCTTTGCGAAGTCATCCCGAAGAAACTCGGCGTGGACGCGAATAGAGGCGGAGCTTCCGAGGGACGCTTACGGTTGGATCTCGTCCCTTCCTTCGAGTTACGCGAGGTAATAAGTAAATTAGATTACATTTCTGTAAAATTTTAAATATATGATCATGTCTACACAAGAAAAAGTTGCATGCTAAGATGTGTGGTTAAATAATTTGAGAAATTATTTATGCTAAACCTTCTGCTGCACGTAATTAATTTTAAAATTACGAACCCGCATCCATGTCAACATGCACTCGGTCTCAACAGTGGTATCAGAGCGAGGTTTGTGTTCGACATAATCATATAATTGTTTTTGCAAAAAACTTTGTCATGATCTCAATTTTGGAAAATTTTTCAATTATGGAAACTTTCCAATTATGATAAATTTTCGATTTAAGAATTTCAAAGTTTGAAAATCATCATTAAATTTCGCAAACTTTTGAAATATCCCTATTTCTGAAATTTTATGATAATTGTGAAAACTTTCCATTTTTGAAAACTTTCAAATTTTGGAAATTTCCCATTTTGGAAATTTTCCAATTTTGGAAAAACGTAAGTTTTCTTTGTACCAGAAACTTACAATTATTCTGAAAATATTTTATTTTTGGAAACATTCTATTTATGGAAAGCTCGCAATTTTGGGCACTTTCTTTCAAGAATGTCTAGACAAAATTATGGGAATATTAATTGGTATTTAAATTCATAATTGGAAATTAAATTATTTACAAAATTCTTTATTTTGGATTGAGCCTCGGGGAGCCGTCCAATTTAAAGTTAGTTGTTATAATTGAATTTCCTAAATCGAATTTAAACTGTCAAAATTTTAATTTGGATTAATCCTCGGGGAGCCGTTCAAATTAAATTATTAATTTTCCTTAAATAAAATATGTGATCAAATCTTGGAAATTTTTGAGGTGATTTTCAAACGATAATTTCCTTATTTGATTTATGAGGTGATGCTCTTACATATTATTGTCTCCAAAATTAATTAAGAAAATTGTTTCCTATAAAGTATATTTCCTTAAATAAGATTTTCAAGAAAATAATATGTGATTGAATTAATGGAATCTGTCTCTTAATTTAATAAGATTTGATTTAGAGAAATCAAAGTCTTAAACATATTAATTCCGAAATTGATTATGATAATTTAGAAAATTATTTCCCAAAAATAATTCTTTGAATAAAGTATGAAATAAGAATTAGGAAATGTGGTTCCTAATTCAATTAATGAGACTTGGTAAATTAAGTCACATACATATTTTATTAAGGAAATCGTTAGAACATGACATAATTATATGTCATGAATGTGCATAAAAGAAAAGGATGAGACCCAAAACCCCTTACAAAATATTAAGGCCAACACCTTCCATTAATATGGTTAGAACCGGAGTTTTATTTCTCGTTTGGGTTGATGGACACATCCATGTCCGGCTTGAACCTCAACATGTTCAAACCATGGAATTAGTTTATGATTAATATAGTTGGAGTCAGAGGTCAATCCTTAGTTTTGGTTGTTGAACACATCAAAGCCTGACTAAACGGTTGAATGAGCCCCAACCATATTAAAACTATTTCTTGATTAATGGGTCAGCCTTAAGCTTGGAGCATCGATTTGTTGTGCCACAGCCAAGGTCGATGTAAAAAGAGGTGCAGTTGGGTGCTATGCATATTGTTGCATACTTGTTAATGAGTTAACATCCCAATGATTTATGCAAACATTCAATTAGTTGATAGCATAATGTGATAGTTACATATGTATAATATGTAATCGGTATAATTACCTACCTTCATAGCTAAGAATAACTTGAAAGACTCTAGCCATGGTTGTTCTTATCTATGGTTGGATATCAACCTATTTGGAGATGTTCCTACGATCTCCCGAATTGATAAAAAGGGTTATTCAATTCGAAAAATAAATAGGATTTAATTAATGCATATTGATACATTCTTTATCATTCTCATCACATAACCTTAATTTGTATTTCTAGGATAATCACCTGATCATGTCTTCTTTGAATTTGCGTTCCATTTTGGACACCAATAGTTAACTAAGTCCAAAAGGATTGAAAAGGCACCAAAAGGCACTTGCCATCACTGCGGCAAAGAGGGCCACTAGCGAAGAAACTGCAAGGTTTATCTTGAGTCCTTGAAAAAGAAGGCATCCGATGCCCCATCCTCTTCAGGCATCTTCGTTATTAAATGTCACTCTATTTTCTCATACACCTAGGTACTTGATACTGGATGTAGCTCACATATATGTAATGACATACAGGAGCTAAGGAATAGAAGAAGACTCGTCGAGGGAGAAGCGAATTTGCGAGTTAGAAATGGAGCAAAGATTGCTGCTGTTGCCATCGGAACATATTTGCTAAAGCTCCCTACTGGACTTGTCTTAGAATTGGATAATTGTTATTTTGTTCCTTCATTAATAAAGAACATTATATCTATTTCATGCTTGAATGAAAAGGGTTATCATTTAACTTTTAGTAACAATTGCTGTTACATAACTTTAAATGGTGTTCTTTATGGGACCGAAACTTTATGCAATGGTATCTACACGTTAGATTTATCCGGTGACGTTTTCAATATCGAAGTTAGCAACAAACGTACTCGAATAGATAATCAAATAGACTCCTATATGTGGCATTGTTGTCTTGGCCATGTAAGCAAGAAACGCATGACCAAATTATACCGATGTGGAATTCTGGAATCATTTGAACCCGGTTCATTTGATACATGTGCATCATGCATAAAAGGCAAGATGATCAAATTACCCTTTTCCGAAAAAGGTAAACCAGTGGGAGAATTGCTTGGTCTAATACATACTGATGTATGTGGTCCAATGTCAACTCTTGCACAAGGAGGCTATAGCTACTTCATTACCTTTATCGATGACCACTCACGATTCAGGTATGTGTTCTTAATGAAACACAAATCTGAAGCTTTTTAGAAATTCAAAGAGTTCAGAAGTGAAGTAGAGAAACAGCTTGGCAAAAGTATTAAGATACTTCGATCCGATCAGGGTGGTGAATACTTAAGTCAAGAGTTTCAAGATTATCTTAGGGACAATGGGATATTGTCTCAATGGACTCCGCCATATACACCACAGCATAATGGTGTATCTGAGAGGCGTAACCGAACCTTGATGGACATGGTTAGATCTATGATGAATCCTGCAACTCTTCCAAAATCCTTTTGGGGCTATGCGCTTAAGACAGCTGTTTACTAACTAAACAGAGTCCCGACCAAGGTAGTCTCTACTACTCCATATGAGACGTGGAATAGTAAGAAACCTCATTTATCTCAACTAAAGATATGGGGTTGTCCTGCTTATGTAAAGTGTACTGTATCAGACAAATTGGATGCTAAGTCTGATAAATGTCTATTTATTGGATACCCTAAGGAAACGAAAGGTTACCAATTCTATCATCCCTTGGAACAAAAGGTGTTTGTTTCAAGGCATGCTGTATTTCTAGAAAAAGAATTTCTTTTACAAGAAAACAGTGGGAGTAACATTGAACTTGAAGAAGTTCAAAAACTCCAATAGACATTACAGAGACATCTAGTCTAGACCCACAACCAATAACTCATAATGATGAGCTATCAGATGAACCTAAAACAACACCACTTCTTCGTAGGTCTGATAGGACACGCAATATTCCAGAGAGATACGGATTTCTCATAAGTGCATCGAACGACGTGTTACTCATTAACGATGATGAAACTATCAGTTATGAAGATGTTTTGAAAAATTCAGAAAGGGATAAATGGCTTGAAGCCATGAAGTCGGAAATGGATTCCATGTACAAAAATCAAGTATGGGACTTGGTTAACCCACTTGAAGGGATTAAGCCCATAGGGTGCAAGTGGATTTTCAAGAAGAAAACTGACATGGAAGGTAATGTTGTTACCTTTAAGGCTAGATTAGTGGCAAAAGGATATCGTCAGAAACAAGGAATTGATTATGACGAAACATATTCGCCAGTAGCTATTCTTAAATCCATTCGGATGCTCCTGGCCATAGCAGTTCATTATGATTATGAGATATGACAAATGGATGTGAAAACAACTTTCCTTAATGGATACCTGCTTGAGGATGTATACATGATACAACATGAAGGTTTCACATCGGTTAATAAAACCAAAGTATGCAAGCTTCGACAATCCATATATGGACTGAAGCAAGAATCCAGGAGCTGGAACATCCGTTTTGATGAGACAATCAAAGAGTTTGATTTCTCACAAAATCCTGACGAACCTTATGTGTACAAGAAGGTTAGTGGGAGTGCAGTCGTATTCCTAGTGTTATATGTCGATGACATATTACTTATAGGAAACGATATATCAGTCTTACAGTCAGTTAAAATTTGGTTGTCCAAAATTTTCTCCATGAAAGACCTGGGAGAAGCAACCTATATCCTTGGGATTGGAATCTATAGAGATAGATCAAAACGGTTGCTTGGTCTTTCGCAGTCTACATATATAGACCGAGTGCTAAAAAGGTTTAGCATGTCGAAATCCGAGAAAGGTTACCTTCCCATCAGGCATGGGGTCAACCTTTCGAAGTCTATGTGTCCGCGCACAGAAGACGAGAGGATTGGCATGAATAAGATTCCTTATGCATCCGCGATAGGATCTATCATGTATGCTATGTTATGTACTAGGCTCGATGTATCGTATGCTATGAGCGTCACAAGCAGATACCAGTCTGATCCTGGAATGGATCATTGGGCGGCTGTCAAGACAATCCTCAAGTACTTAAGAAACACTAAGGATGTGTTCCTAATATATGGAGAAGGTGATATGGTAATACGTGGGTATACAGATGCCAGTTTCCAGAGAGATAAGGATGACTCCAAATCTCAGTCCGGATACGTATTTATTTTGAATGGAGGTGCAATAAGTTGGAAGAGTTCTAAGCAAGACACCGTAGCGGATTCTACCACGGATGCGGAATATATTGTAGCTTCGGAAGCAGCAAATGAAGCAGTCTGGATCAAGAAGTTTGTCTCAGAACTTGGTGTGGTTCCAACCATTGATGAAGCAATACCGGTTTACTGCGACAACAATGGAGCTATTGCACAAGCAAAGGAACTAAGGTCTCATCAGCGATCCAAACATGTGCTTCGCCGCTATCATCTGATCAGAGTGATTATAAGTAGGAATGATATACAAATTGAGAAAATTCCCACTGAAAGGAATTTAGCGGATCCATTAACTAAGGTCTTGCCTCAAAGCAAGTTTGAGGGTCATGTTAGAGCCTGTGGTATTGGGTACCGTAGCAATTGGCATTAGGCCAAGTGGGAGTTTGTTAGTGATATGAGAGAAGTGTCCTAAGGCAATCGCCTTATGATTGTAATCATTTATTTTAATAAATGAATATTCACTATTTGAGTATACATGTTTATGTATTTGATTGAGATCTTAAACTCATTTACTGAATGTCTGCAATACAATTCACAGCATGAGAGAATTTGTGATGAATTCACAACTAGTGATTATGTCTACATGTGCAATTGTGAAGTATTGAAATTGTCCCTAGTCGATGAATTGATAAATACGGACACTATCAATTCTGTTGAGACTAGCATGGGTTATTCTCTAATCAGCTGGTTCTCACTGGCTGGTGACATTGGGATGTCCGGAGATAAACATGAATGCTAGTTAAGGGAACTAGTTCATTGGAGTGACTGGCTGTAAAACTTCATATGGTAGTCTACATATAGATATGTCAGTGAAGTTCTTACTGCAGCTTAAGTGCGATGTTCCTTTGACTTGCGGTGTTCAAGTCATCTTGGTCATGGAGACTTATACTTTGACATCTTAAGCAAGCATCTCCAAGGAGGTGTGGACCCAGGATGATTGGGTATAAGCCGAAGTGCCCGAAGATGTTTGAACAGCCTACAAAGGATTCACCACTCCTTGCGAGGAGATGTATACCCGAGGCCTATCGTCGGATTGTTACTCGAAGCCTCTGACCAGAGCATGACATGTTCAGAGTATGAATCTCTTAAATACATGAGAGTAATTAGAATCCGTAGGACGAGAAAGACACTACTTGGGCTAGGTGTGACGTAGTGAGCCTAGTGGGGACTGACACACATAGACCATGTCCTGAACCAAGTGGGTATAAGATGGTGAAGGGAATGGGGCACGATTCATTATAACTGCTGAAGGGTTTCAGAATTGTTTCTGAGGTCAACCGTTGATCTTTCGATTAATTGGGGATCATGATGTACTACTAGGTGCCACTCTTGATCGTACTATAATTGGTTAATTATAGACGACCAACATAAATCGAAAGCCTATTTAGTCACACGCACTACGAGTAATCCGAGAGATTTAAAACGAGTTGAAAATTTGATTTTCCAATCAAGAGAGATTAGGTTTGGTTAAGCCAAACGATAAGTCGAATCTGAATTTTTCAGAGACGCATCGGAAGCCTAAAATGGCTAAGTCTTTTGAAGAGTTAATAGATGAATTAAATAAGTTTAATTAATTGGGGCGTGGCTTGGATGGGCCGGCCAAAGAGGGTCTCTATCCTCTTTCCTTGCCCGGCCACAACAAAGGGAGAGAACCAAGTTTTTGGCTCAATTTATAAAATAAACCAAGTGTGGTATATTTTATAAAATTATGGATGATATAAATTTTTTATATAATAAACCAAGATTTGGTTTATTTTTCATGGAAATTAAAATGAACCATGGATTGGTTTATTTTATTTTATAAAATCAATCATGGATTGATTTACCATGATAAGAAAATGTATTCCATAAGAAAAAAGAGACTTGGTTGATTTTTTCATGAATTAGAAAATGATAAAACTTGGCATGATGGAATAAGTCTTAGAAAATTTATTCCATAAGAAAAAAGAGACTTGGCGGTTGAGAGGCCACTATATAAAGGACCCAAGGCAAGGCTTGGAAAAAAAATCGAAGTATTCTTGCCTGGGCCCTCTCCCTCTCCTCCCTTCTTCCTCTTGGCCGGCCACAAGGTTCTTCTCCCTTCTTCATGCCGTGAGCACAAGGAGAAGCACCGAGGTGACGAAGTTCTTCCGTTGGGACGATCTTCCTCTCCAGCCATAATCACCTTGGGATTGGGCGCAAGTCATCTTCCTCCTTCTCGCCGGAATTGTGATTCCGGCCAACCTTGGTAGTGAGTTTTCCCGATGTGATTACTTCTCTCTTGGTTATTCTTGTCGCGTTCTTGGAGAATCTAGTAGTTCTCGAGAACACGAAACTCGTGGCTTTGCGAAGTCATCCCGAAGATACTCGACGTGGACGCGAATAGAGGCGGAGCTTCCGAGGGACGCTTACAGTTGGATCTCGTCCCATCCTTCGAGTTACACGAGGTAATAAGTAAATTAGTTTACGTTTCTGTAAAATTTTAAATATATGATCATGTCTACATAAGAAAAAGTTGCATGCTAAGATGTGTGGTTAAATAATTTGAGAAATTATTTATGTTAAACCTTTCACTGCACGTAATTAATTTTAAAATTACTAACCCGCATCCATGTTAACATGCACCCGGTCCCAACAGTTGGCTCTTGGATTGATTAAGCCTTGATTTCTTGATCCCATAGGGTATTTATAGGGCTAAGGTAGGGACCAAGAGGAAGAGTTGGATCTTGGTCCACTAATGGATCTAAACCCTATCCATTAATTAAGATTCATTCTAATAAAGGATCTTAATTGAACTTCCTCACCAACCCCCATATTTTCATATGGGCTCCACATATTACGAGTCGTCCATCCCGCCATGTTTAAGATCTTGAATGCCTGTTAATTAATTAAATTACTGACAATTTAAATTAATTAACTT
>JAGFNQ010003217.1:0-54997 GCA_024364735.1 Boesenbergia rotunda | reverse complement strand
AATGTTAGTGATATGAGAGAAGTGTCCTAAGACAATCGCCTTATGATTTTAATCATTTATTTTAATAAATGAATATTCAGTATTTGAGTATACATGTTTGTGTATTTGATTGAGATCTTAAACTCATTTCCTGAATGTCTGCAATACAATTCACAGCATGAGAGAATTTGTGATGAATTCACAACTAGTGATTATGTCTACATGTGCAATTGTGAAGTATTGAAATTGTCCCTAGTCGATGAATTGATAAATACGGACACTATCAATTCTGTTGAGACTAGCATGAGTTATTCTCTAATCAGCTGATTCTCACTGGCTGGTGACATTGAGATGTCCAGAGATAAACATGAATGCTAGTTAAGGGAACTAGTTCATTGGAGTGACTTACTGTCAAACTTCATATGGTAGTCTACATATAGATATGTCAGTGAAGTTCTTACTGCAACTTAAGTGCGATGTTCCTTTGACTTGCGGTGTTCAAGTCATCTTGGTCATGGAGACTTATACTTTGACATCTTATGCAAGCATCTCCAAGGAGGTGTGGACCCAGGATGATTGGGTATAAGCCGAAGTGCCCGAAGATATTTGAACAGCCTACAAAGGATTCACCACTCCTTGCGAGGAGATGTATACTCGAGGCCTATCGTCGGATTGTTACACGAAGCCTCTGGCCAGAGCATGACATGTTCAGAGTATGAATCTCTTAAATACATGAGAGTAATTAGAATCTTTAGGACGAGAAAACGTTACTTGGGCTAGGTGTGACGTAGTCAGCCTAGTGGGGACTAACACAATAGACCATGTCCTGAACCAAGTGGGTATAAGATGGTGAAGGGAATGGGGCACGATTCATTATAGCTGCTGAAGGGTTTCAGAATTGTTTATGAGGTCAACCTTTGATCTTTCGATTAATTGGGGATCATGATGTACTACTAGGTGCCACTCATGATCGTTCTATATTTGATTAATTATAGACGACCAACATAAATCGAAAGCCTATTTGGTCACACACACAACGAGTAATCCGAGGGATTTAAAACGAATTAAAAATTAGATTTTCCAATCAAGAGAGATTAGGTTTGGTTGAGCCAAACGAAAATCGAATCTGAATTTTTCAGAGATGCATCGGAAGCGTAAAATGGCTAAGTCTTTTGAAGACTTAATAGATAAATTAAATAAGTTTAATTCATTGGGGTGTGGCTTGGATGGGTCGGCCAAAGAGGGTCTCCATCCTCTTTGATTGGCTGGCCACAACAAAGGGAGAGAACCAAGTTTTTGGTTCAATTTATAAAATAAACCAAGTGTGGTTTGTTTTATAAAATTATGGATGATATAAATTTTTATATAATAAACCAAGGATTGGTTTATTTTTCATGGAAATTAAAATGAACCATGAATTGATTTATTTTATAAAATCAATCATGGATTGATATACCATGATAAGGAAATTTATTCCATAGGACAGAAGAGACTTGATTGATTTTTTATTATGAATTAAAATATGATTTTAACCATGATATAAAATCAAACTTCGCATAATGGAATAAGTTATTCCATATTTGAGAGACTTGATGGTTAAGAGGCCACTATATAAAGGACCCAAGGCAAAGCTTGGGTGTGAATAATCATAGAGATGAAGGCATAGACTCTCTCCCTCTCTTTCTCTCCTTCTCTTCTCCTCTTCTTGACGTGCGCCAACCAGCCCCAAGAAGGAGCACCAGCTGGCCATCCTTTTGTGGATAGTCTTTCGACTTCTCTCTTGGTTTTTCTTGTCGTGTTCTTGGAGAATCTAGTAGTTCTCGAGAACACGAAACTCGTGGCTTTGCGAAGTCATCCCGAGGATACTCGGCGTGGACGTGAATAGAGGCGGAGCTTCCAAGGGATGCTTACGGTTGGATCTCGTCCCTTCCTTCGAGTTACGTGAGGTAATACGTAAATTAGTTTATGTTTCTGCAAAATTTTAAATATATGATCATATCTACACAAGATAAAATTGCATGCTTAGATGTGTGGTTAAATAATTTGAGAAATTATTTATGCTAAAACCTTCCGCTGCACGTAATTAATTTTAAAATTACAAATCCGCATCCATGTCAACATGCACCCGATCCCAACAGTGGTATCAGAGCCGAGGTTTGTGTTTGACATAATCATATAATTGTTTTGCGGAAAGCTTTATCATGATCTCAAGTTTGGAAAAATTTTCAATTATGGAAACTTTCCAATTATGGTATATTTTCGATTTAGGAATTTCAAAGTTTGGAAATCCTCATGAAATTTCACAAACTTTTGAAATATCTCTGTTTCTGAAATGTTATGATAATTGTGAAAACATTCTATTTTTGGAAATTTTCCAATTTTGGAAATTTCCTATTTTGGAAAATTTCCAATTTTGGATAAACGTAAGTTTTCTTTGTACCAGAAACTTACAATTATTCTGAAAACCTTTTATTTTTGGAAAGATTCCATTTATGGAAAGCTCGCAATTTTGGGCACTTTCTTTCAAGAAAGTCTAGACAAATTATGAGAATATTAATTGACATTTAAATTTATAATTGGAAATTAAATTATTTACAAAATTCTTTATTTTGGATTGAACCTCGGGGAGTCGTCCAATTTAAAGTTAGTTGTTATAATTAAATTTCCTAAATTAAATTTAAATTGTCAAATGTTTAATTTCGATTGAGCCTCGGGGAGCCATCCAAATTAAGTTATTGATATTAATTTTCCATAAATAAAATATGTGATCAAATCTTAGAAATTTTTGAGGTGATTCTCAAACGATAATTTCCTTATTTTATTTATGAGGTGATGCTCTTACATATTATTATCTCCAAAATTAATTAGAAAAATTGTTTCTTATAGAGTATATTTCCTTAAAAAAGATTTTCATGAAAATAATATGTGGTTGAATTAAGGGAATCTGTCTCTTAATTTAATAAGATTTGATTTAGAGAAATCAAAGTCTTAAACATATTATTTCCAAAATTGATTATGATAATTCAGGAAATTGTTTCCCAAAATAATTCCTTGAATAAAGTATGAAATTAGAATTAGGAAATCTGGTTCCTAATTCAATTAATGAGACTTGATAAATTAAGTCACATACATACTTTATTAAGGAAATCGTTAGTACATGACATAATTATATGTCATGAATGTGCATAAAAGAAAAGGATGAGACCCAAAACCCCTTACAAAATATTAAGGCCAACACATTCCATTAATATGGTTAGAACCAGAGTTTTGTTTCTCGTTTGGGTTGATGGACACATCCATGCCCGGCTTGAACCTCAACATGTTCAAACCATGGAATTTATTTATGATTAATATAGTTGGAGTCAGAGGCCAATCCTTAGTTTTGGTTGTTGGACACATCCAAGCCTGACTAAACGGTTGAATGAACTCCAACCATATTAAAACTATTTCTTGATTAATGGGTCAGCCTTAAGCTTGGAGCATCGATTTGTTGTGCCACAGCCAAGGTCGATGTAAAGAGAGGTGCAGTTGGGTGCTATGTATATTGTTGCATAGTTGTTAATGAGTTAACAACCCAATGATTTATGCAAACATTCAATTAGTTGATAGCATAATGTGATAGTTACAGATGTATAATATGTAATCGGTATAATTACCTACCTTCATAGCTAAGAATAACTTGATGGACTCTAGCCATGGTTGTTCTTATCTATGGTTGGATATCAACCTATTTGGAGATGTTCCTACGATCTCCTGAATTGATAAAAAAGGTTATTCAATTCGAAAAATAAATAGGATTTAATTAATGTATATTGATGCATTCTTTATCATTCTCATCACATAACCTCAATTTGTATTTCTAGGATAATCACCTGATCATGTCTTCTTTGAATTTGCGTTCCATTTTGGACACCAATAAGCTGACTGGGCCAAACTTCATGGACTGGCTTCGAAACCTGAGGATAGTCCTCAAGGCAGAAAAGCTTGCTTATGTCCTTGAAGAGCAACTTCCCAACCATCCTCCTGAAGATGTAACTCCAGACCAGTTACTGGCCTATCAGAAACATGTGGCCGATTCTAAACTTGCGAGTTGCATCATGCTGGCCGCTATGGTACCTGAGCTACAAAAGCAGCATGAGCATATGGATGCTCATACCATCATCTTCCATCTTCATGAGCTGTTTGACGAGCAGGCGAGATCCGAAAGGTTTGAGGTCTTCAGACTCCTCTTCACCTCTAAGATGCAGGAAGGCACTTCTTGTTGGATCAAGAAAACCGATAGAGGGGGGGGGGGTGAATATCGGTAAACTTTCGGATTTGAGTAAGAGTAGGTACGCAGCGGAAATTAAAAAAACAAGAGACAAAGACACAGTCGATTTACTTGGTTCGGAGCCTGTGTCGACTCCTACTCCAAGGCCCACGGTCGTTGACCGTTTACTTTGGGCAATTCTATATAGGCGCAAAAAGGTTTACAAAATTTAATTACAAAGATAAGTGCAGTAAATAAAAAGAACTCTCTTCTTTACCGACGTCCGGAGTAGATCAACTTTTTCGGAGCAGCGGGACGTCGTCGGCTCGAGTTGGAGAGTTTCCGGAGCAAGGCGCGAGAGCAGAAGAGCTTTGAGGCATCGAGTGAATTGGTATTCGAAGCTTTGGGTCAAGGGCCCTTTATATAGGGCCTGGGGGCGCCCCCCACGTGGCCTCTTATCCGCAGAGCTCTCGGTCGCGTCTGATCCCCTGGATCCACTTTGACCGGGGCGCCCGGAGCGCTCGGGGCGCCCGCATTGACCGGGTCAAAGTTTATCTTCTGGCTTTTAAGGCTTTTGGTTCGAGGTATGCGTATGGGGGCGCCCGGGACGCAGGGGGCACCCGGGAGCAGCGAGGGCGCCGGGAAGCACGGGGGTGCCCGGCCCAGTATGTATTCGAACCACTTTTTGCTTTACCTATTTTGTATGGCCCTTGGGGGCGCCCGGGACGCTCCGGGCGCCCTACCCAGTCCTTGCCTCTCTCCTTTGAGGCTTTCTGAGCTGTAGACACACGTTCCTTCGGTCCTACATCCAGGGTTAGTACAAAACACAAATATATTAAGTTATTAAATTATACAGCCTTAGCTGTCTTGGTTCTGACTTTGGTCTCCAAAATGGAGCCCTAGGTCGAACCGACGCCTACTGTTCCCTCGACGGGGAACGCGTCCTCACCTACTCCTCTCGGGAGAAATTGCCTGATGCCAACCGTTCCTCTGGTTGGACTTTTGCCTGACGGTCCTTTGTCAGGTCTTGTAAACTGGCAGTCCTTCGCCAGTTGCCTAGCAGTCCTTCGCTAGGGCTTTAGTCCCAGGCTGTCCTTCGCCTGGAGCCTAGCAGTCCTTCGCTAGGGCTTGATACTGGCAGTCCTTCGCCAGTGCCTAGCGGTCCTTTGCTAGGGCTTATTTCCCTGGCATTCCTTCGCCAGTGCCTAGCAGTCCTTCGCTAGGGCTTTCTCTGCACACTAGATTAACTTGTTAGAAAACAAGAAAGACTTAACTTTTGACCTATGTTGCCATTATCAAAACACAGGTTTGACTTGGGTGCATTCTGCACCAACAATCTCCCCCTTTTTTGATTTATGGCAACCCTAGTTCAAAAAGTTAAGTTTAAGCAAAACATGAAAATGTTTTAACTTTTGTTCTCTCCCCCTGGAAGGAATCTCCCCCTAGATTTTTCAAAAATTCGTGGGGTTAAAAAAAACTTTACTTGTACTTGAAAACTTTTTGAAAATGTTAGCTTAAGTAAGAATTTCAGTTTTAATACAGTTTTGAAAAACTTAAGCTTTAGAGTACTTTTAAAAAAGTTTGACAAGCTTAAGTAAGAAACTTTTGAAAGGCTATAGTACTTAGCAAAATTTTGAGAGCTTGAATAAAAATTTTGAGGCTGGAGTACTTAGCAAAAAAAAATTTTTGAAAGATAAAAATTTTGAGGTTGGAGTACTTAGCAAAAAAAATTTTGAAAGATAAAAATTTTGAGGCTGGAGTACTTAGCAAAATTTTGAAAGCTTGGAAAAATTTTGAAGCTAGAGTACTTAGCAAGATTTTGAAAGCTTTAAGAACTTTAGTACTTCTTCAAAAAGTTTAAGCTTTTGAATAAAGGATAAGTATATTTTTGAACCTTTTTGAATAAAGAAAAAATTTTGAAATTTTAAAAAAGTAAAAGTAATTTTTCTCTTTCCTTTCCTATCTCTCCCCCTTTGCCATATATCAAAACAAGATAAATATAGCATGAATAAAGAAAATAAATAAGAATTTGCTGTACTGAACCAATTCATAATTAGATTTACACTAAATCAATAAATTTTCTCTGTAGGGACCTGTCTAACCTAATTAGCTACTTACTAACTGTTATAAACAGTAGTTTTTGCTAGGGTTAGTCTAGTTAAGTGTTTCTGTTCAAGTTAGATTTTCTAAACTTGACACTTAACTGGATTGCTGTTTAAGTTGTATTTAGTGCCCCAATTACTGCAGATGCACTGACTTAAAGCATCTTGAATTAAGGCAAAGACCTAAGCATCTCAACCCTTTCTAGGTTATCAATCAAAAGTACCCTAAGGTGCTTGTGAGATGCTGGCTTCTAAGTCTATAGGTGCATGCAGTTCTAGGGTTAGGGCCTAGGCTAAGTCCATTTTCGAAAAAGCCCTAAATTTTTAAAGGGGGTAGTTTTGCAATAAAACTAAGTAAAAAAAATGAAAACTGATTTTGAAATTAAGTAAAGCAGATTTTCAAAATCTATTTTTAGAAAACTGATTTTTGAAATCAAGTTGGGAAAACAAATTAATCTATTCTACAGAGCACAATCCTAATTGCAAATAGAACAAGGACTCATAAACTGGTCAACAGAAAATAAAGAAGGTAATCAAGGTTCAGATACAGTTAAACAGTCAAACCCAAGTCAACCTTACTGAGTAGGGGCAGTCAAATAGGTACAATACTAAGTGAATCTAGGACGAAGGACCGGGATGATTGGAGGAGCCTGGCTGCCAGGATCGAAATAGAGTCATCATCTCATGATACTCTGCCTCTCTGACCTCCCTCTCGGCTCGAAGGGCGCTCATGTAACTGTTGTAGTAACCCAGATTTGTCTCCATGTCTTCAGCGTGATTGGCCTCCACTTCCTCTCGGAGGCTCTGAATACGGGTCTCTAGCTGAGTCACTCGATCGTAGAGTGTCGGTGGAGCGGGCTCATCTATGTGTGCTCGGGCTGCTGCTGCTAGATCTCCGACGTCGACCTCAACCTCCTCGTCTGAGTCGACTGGTGCTCCGGCCTGCTGTCGTCTCCAACTAAGAACCCCGGTGGCCGACACCTCTAGACCCGCTAAGGAAAAGTTCCTAAATCCTATTTCGTCAAAGTCGGTCATAGCGGTAATTTCACCAATGGTAATGTCCCGACCGTGGTGATGAAGAAGGGATGTGATGATGTGGCAATATGGTGTCCGTACTCGTCCCTGGGTCGTGACAATGGACGCATGCAAAATGGTATGAAACATATGGAGTCCAATGTCTAGGTCAAGGTGGTGGACTTGGGCATAAAGAAGGAAAGCAAGAAAGGGTTGCATAGTCCCTAGGTCTCTGGTGGAAAGTGGTAGGATACAGCGGACCAGAACTCTATACAAGGCATAGTTCTGGGCCTGAAGTTCAACAGCTAGGAAGCGTCTGTTTGCGGGGAGGTCTGCCCTAAAGAAATAGGAGTGAATGGTATCTAGGGTAATCTCTGAGTAGGGAGGATCAAATGGGGGGTTCCTAGGAGGATAACAGCAGAATGTGGACTGTGAGGGTCGCAGTCCTAGAAAGCGGTTCAACAGAGTAGGGGTGATGGTCAAAGGAATCCCTTGGACAGTGGTGTGAAACATAAGATTATCTTGTCGAATAATATTATTGTAAAATTCTGCGCATAAAGATTCATTAATGGTATGCGTGCAGAAGACAAGATTGTCCAATTGATAGAAGTTGATGATGTTCATGGTGACAGGGCATGATTGGGTAAAAAAGTGCCTATTGAGATAGCTCGTTTTAATAGGCTTGTAGATTGTTTGTGCAAACCTATTACATAACTCTAGATTAGGAAATCTAGGGTCGGGACTTGGTTGGGCACCGGGGTTGGCCGGGTTCGGTCGGCATCTTCTAAGTTAAAAGAGTTAAAGGAAGAATAAAGATATTGCATGAATTAAATTTAAATGCAATAAAAATAATAATAATCATACCGAACGGCTCGGGGAGGCATAGTTGAAGAAGAGGACTTGCAAGGTCTTCTTGAAGAGTAAGAAGTGGAGAAGAAGGTTGATTTTGGTGTGGGGAGTGAAGGAGGTTCGGGTGCCTTTTATAGGCAAACTCATGGGGGCGCCCGGGAGCTTCCGGGCGCCCTGGTCAGGGTTACTGCCAAAGGCATTAGCTTTTAGCTGCTGGGGGTGCCCGGGACAGCCCGGGCGCCCTCAATAGAGCGCTTTGCAGCTTTTGCTGCGTTGGAGTTGATGGGGGCGCCCGCGTGGTCCTGGGCGCCCTGGTCAAAAAGCAATTGCAGCTTTTTGCCTAGGGAGTAAGAAAAGGTGAGGAAGGGGCGCCCGCGTGGTTCCGAGCGCCCAGAATAGGGTTGGTAAAGATAAATTTTTGTCTTGTTATCATTTTGACCATGGTTTAATTGGTTTGACCATAGTTGGAATTGATTTGACTGTTTTGACTCAAGTTTGACTGCTTTGACCATGGTTTGACTATTTTGACCATGCTGACCATGGTTTGACTATGTTAATCATAGTTTGACCATGGTTTGACAAATACAAGATTATCTCATCCTATGGATGTTAAAAGAATTTCCAATTTAGTCTTAATCCTGCTGTCTCACCCAGTCTAGGGTTTTCAATCACGTTAGCCTTATGGTTTTCGTGAGACAGGTTTTGAAAATTTTGATTAATTTTAAAAAATAATTAAATTTTGAAAACTTAATTAATTTTGAAAACTTAATTAATTTTGAAAACAATTAAATTTTGAAAACTTAATTAATTTTGAAAACAATTAAGTTTTGAAAACTTAATTAATTTTAAAAACTTAATTAATTTTGACATTTTTGAAAAGATGTTTAGTTCTACAAATAACTGAAGTTTTGTGTTAGATTCGAATTTGACAAAAAAATTTTGAATTTGAATTTTAGAAATTGGCTTCCAGGTCTTGGCGAGGCACTAGGCCTTCTTTGGCCGTAGTCTTATGGGATCATCCACCCTTTCCTTGACAAAGTCTTTTAATGAAATTTCATTTTCAAAAATTCTTTGAAAAATTTCTGGTCTAACTAGTTTGGGTCTTGGATCGGTAGCTTCGGCTAGTTCCGTCAAATTGGCTTCCCTAACGTACTATCATCTCACCTCCACCCAATACTATGTTGTCAAATTTCAGCTAAGTTTGTTTAGTCCTTAAGCTAGCCTAAGTCTATGCATGGTATATTGTAGAAATTAAATAAACAATCAATCAAGCAATTTAAATCAAGAATAACAGGTTTATCTAATAATGAAAATAGTTTTCAGTTTAGCTCCCCCTGGACTAAAGCCACGGTGATGGTTGGGCAAGATGTGAATCTTGTCCTTGGGGATCCAATACTGATTTGATCCAGTCGGTTGGTTCAGGCACAGTTTAGGTACCCATGCCTGAACTTTACCTCTGGACTGATTCAGTACAACAAAGTATGATCTTTGCTGGGATTTGGTTCTATAGCCCAGTCCGGATCGATTTAGAACTGATTTCTGTTTTCCAAGGATCATGTCAAGACCCTTGGAACCAGATGTAAATCGTTCTAATGCTGATCTAAGATCCTTAACCTGAGTTTTCAGGTAGGAGTTTTCCTTTTCAAGTTTTTCAACTTGAGTAGGAGTTCCTTCCTGAACCTTCTCGATTAAGGGTTTAGAGTCAGCTCCCTCTTTCAGGAGTTTTACTTCCTGTCGGAGGGATTCGACTCGGAGTTTGGCTTTTGCCAAATCTCGGGAAAGAAATGAAATTAACTCACTTAATTGCGATCTATTAAAACCAGTTACCTTAATTTCTCCGTCTTCTGTGAAGGTCAGCTCGCCATCCTCTTGTTCTGTTTCTGACTGAGTCTCGACTTTATCTGAGGCGGTCAGAGCTAGGAGGTTGGACTGGGGTGCCTCTTCTTCTTCTTCTGAGGACGATTCGTCCCAGGTTGCTTGCAGTGCCTTTTTTCTTCTCGTCCTTTTTGTCTCCTTTAGGTTAGGGCACTCTGACTTGTAGTGTCCCTTTTTCTTGCACTCGTAGCAGGTCACATTAGGCTTGTTTGCGGGTTCAGCTGGTTTGTCCTTTCTTCGGCCGGTTTTCCGTTTGTTGGTTCGGTTCTTCAGCTCCTTGTAGTAGCTTCGAGCGAGCCGGACCAGCTTAGTTTGTTCTCCTTCTTCTTCTTCAGAGTCTGAGTCTGAGTTAGACTCAGGTTCGGGTTCAGGCTTTTTCTGTAACACCCTAAATTTGTCAATGTAAAATCATGACAATGTATGAAAATGATTATAAGGAAATGATATAAATTTCATGAAATCACATGCTATGAAATGTCATAAATGCATGAAATATCATATTCATGAAATATGATTATCATGAAATGTTATGTGAATAATATTTATAAAATATTATGTAAATAATGTTATGAATTCAGGAAAAATATTAGGAAATATTATGAATTCATAAACATGAAATATTATGAAATTTCATGATGGACTTGGCTTAATGGGCTTTGATATGGATTAGTGCAAAAGGTGATAAAAAGGAGGGAGCAACGATTGAACCTTGAACCTCCTAGTTGCACTCTCCATGTCTTAACCACTACACCAAGCATTGTTTCTTGTTGAGAGAATAAGAAACATGCTTGTTAAGTGTGTAAGAGTGAAGAGACATGTCTTTTCATGAGAGAAGTATAAATAAGGGAGTTGGGATAACTTCCTCTTTTTTTTATCTTCTTCCTCACTCTCCCAAAACCGAAACCCCATTGCCTTCTTCCTTGCATTTTCGAAATTTCCAACCTTAGGATTCTAAACCTAAGGCAATTTCAAGAAGGAAAGTTTAAGAGCCATTACTCCCTACCAAGACCAAGGAATACTAGAGAGAAGTTTTGGAAGAAAAGGATCTTCGCATACCCTCCAAGTGTAGGGTACCCTACGATTTAAAGAAGGTTAAATTCCAGCGCTAGGATGTAAGTATCCTCTCGCCTGTGGCATAATTGTTATTGAAAGTATGTTTGTTTCATTCTTTTGAAAATTCACAAGAACTTCCCTAGTGGAAGTTTCGGCCAACTCTTGTAAGGGGTCCAAGAGAAGGTTTTTGATCCAACTTTGATGCATGGGAAGACCTTAAGACTTAGGGTATACATGTAGATGGATTTTCTTCATGGTGTCAAGAACAAAACCTAGGGTTTTGTCCTTTAATGGGTTTCGGCCACACCCTAAAGGATGTGCTTGGCAAATTTTCATTACATGAAAATAACCCTTAAGACCTAGGGTATACTCATATGTGATGTTTCCAAATTTTTGGAAGGACAAAATTAGGGTTTGGTACCCTACAAGGTTTCGGCCAGACCCTTGTAAATTAGGGTTAGTGGATGCTAACCCCACTTGGAGGATTAAACCATGTTTAAATTGTTACATGAAATGTACTTGAGGTGTTTGTAGAAATGCTTGAATGAATGCTTGCTTGGAAAACCAAATCCCCTTACTTGTATGTTTCGGCCAACCTTAATTCTAGGGTTGGGAAGTACCTAATGAGATCATGAAGCATGCTAATACATATGTGATGTGTGTATAATTTATGTGACCTATCTTGTTAGGTATAAAAGCATGCCTTATAGCCCATGGGGCACTCTTATGACATGAACATGATGTGGTTAATAATATGCATAAAAAGGATACTCTATTGAAACTGGGATCAAGAGCACCCGAATGCGTGGTGTGTCCCTAGGGGATCAAGAGCACCCGAATGCGTGGTGTGTCCCTTTGAGAAGTGATTAGGAGTACCTTTAGGCATATACATATATGAGTAATTGCATGATAAATTACTTTACTTTGGAAAGTTGTGTACCCGACTCGGAAGGGGGTCGTTAAACAAATCCAATGAGCATGTTAAGGGCATGGCATTGGTAGGACGGAAGGGTCCTGCTCTAATTAGATTGGTGGCTCGCTACCCCAATTTATTAGGGAACGCGCATGATGTGGTACTACAACTGGGCCCTGGATGATGATATGATATTTTGAAGTACTTACCATTATGGAACCTTTTTGAAAAGCATACTTTTCCCATCATGTGATAATATTGTTCCGTAAAGTACTTAGAGATAAATTGATGTGATGTTTATGATGCTTGATGAGATGCTTATGATGCTTAATCTTGTTCTATCTTGATTACTGAGTACATGATATGATGTATCGATATGGATTTTGCGAGTAGGCCCGGATTCTTACTAAGCATGTTTTGCTTACTAGTTCATGTTGTTTTCTTATGCTGCAGATAGCGGTAAGAAATACTTGAATTAAAGGAAGAGGCAGAGGGAAGGCTAGAGGATGTGTGTGGTGATGGCTCGGGAAAGAATGAAAGATTCTATCTACCTTAGTTTGTCTAGAATCTAACTGCTTCCGATAAAAGATTGAAATTGTATTACTATACTCTGAATATATGATGATTGTGACTACTCTACTGTTAGAGATATGGAACCTAAGTCATGTTAGATAATACTATTATCAATGTCTAATTCCTATAGTATGCATGCTCCGTAAAATGCTAGATGTTTACTATTTTCGGTTGCTTATGAATGCTTCTTTTGTATATGCTTCTTTTGCATGTATCTAAGACTAGATAACTCTTGCTATGTTCTTACTTGAGATTTCATGCTATAGTGTGTTAAATGATTTTCATATTAGGTTGTAAATGCATGTAGATATAAAAGAAATGAAAAACCTTGCTTGGTAAATTAGTTTTCAATAAGCATGCTTATTACTAGTTCATGTATTGTAACTGTTTTGTTTGGATATACATGTTTAACATGATTGGATGATATGAATGTATGGACCCGTAACCCCGCCTTTAGGGTAGATATGAGGTCGGGCGTTACATTTTCTTTGTTGTCCTTCCAGTTTTACCTGCAACGAAAGCAATACCTTTCTCGACCACGTTGGTGTTAGTTTGTTCGTGCAGTTCTAGTTCGGAAAACAATTCATCCAATTTTATTTTAGAAAGATCCCAAGAGACCTTGTATGCATCTACCATCGATGCCCACAAGGTATTTCTAGGGAAGGCGTTTAGAGCATACCTTATTAGGTCACGGTTTTCAACCTTGTGACCTATTGTGTGAAGACCGTTAATTACCTCTTGGATTCGTGCGTGAAGCTGGGTTGCTGTTTCGTTGTCGGCCATCTTGATGGTGTAGAGTTTGTTTAGTAGCAGATCCCTCTTGCTGATCCGAGTATCTGAAGTCCCTTCGTGCAGCTCGATTAGTTTTGTCCACAGCTCCTTTGCACTGTTGAAGGGGCCCACGCGGTTCAGCTCTTCCTTTGTCAGCCCGCATTGTAGGGTTTGTGTTGCTTTTGCGTCGGCTTCTATCTTGCGTTTTAGGGAGTTATCCCATTCGGAGTAGCTTTGTGGTTTTCCTTCGGCGTCTTTGGGGATCTCCAGACCGGACTGGATGATGATCCACATATCCACCTGAGTTTTCAGGTGGACCTCCATACGACTTTTCCAGTAAGAAAAGTCTTCTCCACTGAAAAGTGGAGGCCTGGCGGTGCTGAATCCCTCTTGCATGGCCATTTTAATCTGTAACAAAAAACTAACAGAAAAACAAATTTTCCAAGACTAGGTCTTGGATTAGAAGTGCTAGATAAGGGAAATAAAATATCAAGGGGTGTTGTACCAACCTCGATTAACGAAAAAATTCGTACGAAAAAGTATTTTAAAAAAAATCAAAAATAATAAAGAAAATCCGAAAAGAAATTTTCACACTGGTGGTTGCACCAAGTTTGAACTTCCCCGCTCTGATACCACTTGTTGGATCGAGAAAACTGATAGAGGGGGGGTGAATATCGGTAAACCTACGGATTTGAGTAAGAGTAGGTACGCAGCGGAAATTAAAAAAACAAGACACAGAGACACAGTCGATTTACTTGGTTCGGAGCCTGTGTCGACTCCTACTCCAAGGCCCACGGTCGTTGACCGTTTACTTTGGGCAATTCTACTTGAACTTTTGCCTGACGGTCCTTTGTCAGGTCTTGTAAACTGGCAGTCCTTCGCCAGTTGCCTAGCAGTCCTTCGCTAGGGCTTTAGTCCTAGGCTGTCCTTCGCCTGGAGCCTAGCAGTCCTTCGCTAGGGCTTGATACTGGCAGTCCTTCGCTAGTGCCTAGCGGTCCTTTGCTAGGGCTTATTTCCCTGGCATTCCTTCGCCTGTGCCTAGCAGTCCTTCGCTAGGGATTTCTCTGCACACTAGATTAACTTGTTAGAAAACAAGAAAGACTTAACTTTTGACCTATGTTGCCATTATCAAAACACAGGTTTGACTTGGGTGCATTCTGCACCAACACTTCTGTCTCACAGTTTGTGTTGAAGATGTTGGGGTACATTGAGCGACTGGGCACACTCGGTTTTGCAATGGATCATGAACTAAGTATTAACTTAAATCTGCATTGTTTACCCAAAAGTTTTTCACAATTTGTGATGAACTATCGGATGAACAAGCTGGAGACTACCATTCCTGACTTGCTCAACCTGCTGAAGACTATAGAGCCTTCTGTGAAGTAGGATCAGAAGACGGTACTGTTAGTTGGTTCCTCGAAGAAAGGTTCTAAGAGGAAGGCCAAAGAACAGAATAAGGGAAAGAAGCAAAAGGCCAAAAAGACCCCAAAAGGCACTTGCCATCATTGTGGCAAGGAAGGTCACTGGCGAAGAAACTGCAAGTTTTATCTTGAGTCCTTGAAGAAGAAGGCATCCGATGCCCCATCCTCTTCAGGTATCTTCGTTATTGAATGTCACTCTATTTCCTCAAACACCTAGGAACTTGATACTGGGTGTAGCTCACATATATGTAATGACATACAGGGGCTAAGGAATAAAAGAAGACTCGTCAAGCGATAAACGAATTTGCGAGTTGGAAATGGAGCAAAGATTGCTGTTGTTGCCATCGGAACATATTTGCTAAAGCTCCCTACAGGACTTGTCTTAGAATTGGATAATTGTTATTTTGTTCCTTCGTTAATAAAGAACATTGTATCTATTTCATGCTTGAATGAAATGGGTTATCATTTAACTTTTAGTAACAATTTCTATTACATAACCTTAAATGGTGTTCTTTATGGGACCAGAACTTTATGCAATGGTATCTACACGTTAGATTTATCCGGTGACGTTTTCAATATCGAAGTTAGCAAGAAACGTGCTCGAATAGATAATCAAATAGACTCCTATATGTGGCATTGTCATCTTGTCCATGTAAGTAAGAAACGCATGACCAAATTACACCGATGTGGAATTCTGGAATCATTTGAACCCGGTTCATTTGATACATGCGAATCATGCATAAAAGGGAAGATAACCAAATTATCCTTTTTCGAAAAAGATAAACCAGTGGGAGAATTGCTTGGTCTAATACATACTGATGTATGTGGACAAATATCAACTCTTGCACAAGGAGGCTATAGCTACTTCATTACCTTTATCGATGATCACTCACGATTCGGGTATGTGTTCTTAACGAAACACAAATCTGAAGCTTTTGAGAAATTCAAAGAGTTCAGAAGTGAAGTAGAGAAACAGCATGGCAAAAGTATTAAGATACTTCGATCCGATCGGGGTGGTAAATACTTAAGTCAAGAGTTTCAAAATTATCTTATGGGCAATGGGATATTGTCTCAATGGACTCCGCCATATACACCACAGCATAATGGTGTATCTGAGAGGCGTAACTGAACCTCGATGGACATGGTTAGATCTATTATGAATCATTCAACTCTTCCAAAATCCATTTGGGGCTATGCGCTTAAGACAGCTGTTTACTTACTAAACAAAGTCCTGACAAAGGTAGTCTCTACTACTCCATATGAGACGTGGAATAGTAAGAAACCTCATTTATCTCACCTAAAGATATGGGGTTGTCCTGCTTATGTAAAGTGGACTGTATCAGACAAATTGGATGCTAAGTCTGATAAATGTCTATTTATTGGATACCCTAAGGAAACGAAGGGTTACCAATTCTATCATCCCTTGGAACAAAAGGTGTTTGTTTCAAGGCATGCTGTATTTCTAGAAAAAGAATTTCTTTTTCAAGAAAACAGTGGGAGTAGCATTGAACTTGAAGAAGTTCAAGAAACTCCAATAGACATTACAGAGACACCTAGTCTAGACCCACAACCAATAACTCATAATGATGAGCTATCAATTGAACCTAAAACAACACCACTTCTTCGTAGGTCTGATAGGACACGCAATATTCCAGAGGGATACGGATTTCTCATAAATGAATCGAACGACGTGTTACTCATTAACGATGATGAAACTATCAGTTATGAAGATGTTTTGAAAAATTCAGAAAGGGATAAATGGCTTGAAGCCATGAAGTCGGAAATGGATTCCATGTACAAAAATCAACTATGGGACTTGGTTAACCTACCTGAAGGGATTAAGCGCATAGGGTGCAAGTAGGTTTTCAAGAAGAAAATCGACATGGAAGGTAATGTTGTTACCTTTAAGGCTAGATTAGTGGCAAAAGGATATCGTCAGAAACAAGGAATTGATTATGACGAAACCTATTCGCTAGTAGATATTCTTAAATCCATTCGGATGCTCCTGTCCATAGCAGCTCATTATGATTATGAGATATGGCAAATGGATGTGAAAACAACATTCCTTAATGGAAACCTGCTTTAGGATGTATACATGATACAACATGAAGGTTTCACATCGGTTAATAAAACCAAAGTATGCAAGCTTCGACGATCTATATATGGACTGAAGCAAGAATCCAGGAGCTGGAACATCCGTTTTGATGAGACAATCAAAGAGTTTGATTTCTCACAAAATCCTGACGAACCTTGTGTGTACAAGAAGGTTAGTGGGAGTGCAGTCGTATTCCTAGTGTTATATGTCGATGACATATTACTTATAGGAAACGATATATCAGTCTTACAGTCAGTTAAAATTTGGTTGTCCAAAATTTTCTCCATGAAAGACCTGGGAGAAGCAACCTATATCCTTGGGATTGGAATCTATAGAGATAGAACAAAATGGTTGCTTGGTCTTTCGCAGTCTACATATATAGACCGAGTGCTAGAAAGGTTTAGCATGTCGGAATCCAAGAAAGGTTACCTTCCCATCAGGCATGGGATCAACCTTTCGAAGTCTATGTGTCCGCGCACAGAAGACGAGAGGATTTGCATGAATAAGATTCCTTATGCATCCGCGATATGATCTATCATGTATGCTATGTTATGTACTAGGCCCGATATATCGTATGCTCTGACCATCACGAGCAGATACTAGTCTGATCCAGGAATGGATCATTTTGCAGATGTCAAGACAATCCTCAAGTACTTAAGAAACACTAAGGATGTGTTCCTAATATATGGAGAAGGTGATATGGTAATACGTGGGTATACAGATGCCAGTTTCCAGAGAGATAAGGATGACTCCAAATCTCAGTCCGGATACGTATTTATTTTGAATGGAGACGCAATAAGTTGGAAGAGTTCCTAGCAAGACACCGTAGCGGATTCTACCACGGAAGCGGAATATATTGCAGCTTCGGAAGCAGCAAATGAAGCAGTCTGGATCAAGAAGTTTGTCTCCGAACTTGGTGTGGTTCCAACCATTGATGAAACAATACCGATTTACTGCGACAACAATGGTGCTATTGCACAAGCGAAGGAACCAAGGTGTCATCAGCGATCCAAACATGTGCTTCGCCGCTATCATCTGATCAGAGAGATTATAAGTAGGAATGATATACAAATTGAGAAAATTCCCACTGAAAGGAATTTAGCGGATCCTTTAACTAAGGCCTTGCCGCAAAGCAAGTTTGAGGGTCATGTTAGAGCCTGTGGTATTGGGTACCGTAGCAATTGATATTAGGCCAAGTGGGAGTTTGTTAGTGATATGAGAGAAGTGTTTTAAGGCAATCGCCTTATGATTGTAATCATTTATTTTAATAAATGAATATTCACAATTTGAGTATACATGTTTATGTATTTGATTGAGATCTTAAACTCATTTACTGAATGTCCGCAATACAATTCACAGCGTGAGAGAATTTGTGATGAATTCACAACTAGTGATTATGTCTACATGTGCAATTGTGAAGTATTGAAATTGTCCCTAGTCGATGAATTGATAAATACGGACACTATCAATTCTGTTGAGACTAGCATGAGTTATTCTCTAATTAGCTGATTCTCACTGGTTGGTGACATTAGGATGTTCGGAGATAAACATGAATGCTACTTAAGGGAACTAGTTCATTGGAGTGACTGGCTATAAATCTTCATATGGTAGTCTACTTATAGATATGTCAGTGAAGTTCTTACTGTAGCTTAAGTGCGATGTTCCTTTGACTTGCGGTGTTCAAGTCATCTTGGTCATGGAGACTTATACTTTGGCATCTTAAGCAAGCATCTCCAAGGAGGTGTGGACCCAGGATGATTGGGTATAAGCCGAAGTGCCCGAAGATGTTTGAATAGCCTACAAAGGATTCACCACTCCTTGCGAGGAGATGTATACCCGAGGCCTATCGTTAGATTGTTACTCGAAGCCTCTGGCCAGAGCATGACATGTTCAGAGTATGAATCTCTTAAATACATGAGCGTAATTAGAATCTGTAGGACGAGAAAATGTTACTTGGGCTAGGTGTGACGTAGTCAGCCTAGTGGGGACTGACACACATAGACCATGTCCTGAACCAAGTGGGTATAAGATGGTGAAGGGAATGGGGCACGATTCATTATAGCTGTTGAAGGGTTTTAGAATTGTTTTTGCGGTCAACTGTTAATCTTTCGATTAATTGGGGATAATGATGTACTACTAGGTGCCACTCATGATCGTTCTATAATTGGTTAATTATAGACGGCCAACATAAATCGAAAGCCTATTTGGTCACACGCACTATGAGTAATCCGAGGGATTTAAAGCGAGTTGAAAATTGAATTTTCCAATCAAGAGAGATTAGGTTTGGTTGCACCAAACGATAAGTCGAATCTAAATTTTTCAGAGACGCATCGGAAGCGTAAATTGGCTATGTCTTTTGAAGACTTAATAGATGAATTAAATAAGTTTAATTTATTGGGGCGTGGCTTGGATGGGCCAGCCAAAGAGGGCCTCCATCCTCTTTGCTTGGCCGGCCACAACAATGGGAGAGAACCAAGATTTTGGTTCAATTTATAAAATAAACCAAGTGTGGTTTGTTTTATAAAATTGTGGATGATATAAATTTTTATATAATAAACCAAGGTTTGGTTTATTTTTCATGGAAATTACAATGAACCATGGATTGGTTTATTTTATAAAATCAATCATGGATTGATTTACCATGATATGGAAATTTATTCCATAGGAGAGAAGAGACTTAATTGATTTTTTATCATGAATTAAAATATGATTTTAACCATGATATAAAATCAAACTTAGCATGATGGAATAAGTTATTCCATATTTGAGAGGCTTGATGGTTGAGAGGCCACTATATAAAGGACCCAAGGCATAGCTTGGGTGTGAATAATCATAGAGATAAAGGCATTGGCTCTCTCCCTCTCTTTCTCTCCTTCTCTTCTCCTCTTCTTGCCGTGCGCCAACCAGCCCCAAGAAGGAGCACCAGCCGGCCATCCTTTTGTGGTTAGTCTTCCGACTTCTCTCTTGGTTTTCTTGTCGCGTTCTCATAGAATCTAGTAGTTCTCGAGAACACGAAACTCGTGGCTTTGCGAAGTCATCCCGAAGATACTCTGTGTGGACGCGAATAGAGGCGGAGCTTCCAAGGGACGCTTACGGTTGGATCTCGTCCCTTTCTTCGAGTTACGCGAGGTAATACGTAAATTAGTTTATGTTTCTGCAAAATTTTAAATATATGATTATGTCTACACAAGATAAAATTGCATGCTTAGATGTGTGGTTAAATAATTTGAGAAATTAGTTATGCTAAAACCTTCCACTGCACGTAATTAATTTTAAAATTACAAACCTGCATCCATGTCAACATGCACCCGGTCCCAACATCCAATTCCATCTTGGTTGTGGGCCTCTTATTTATACTAAGCAGGGAACTGATAACATGATCTTCTGTGTGACACCATACACCATGTTATCTACAATGGAAAGTAATTGGACTTCGTGTATGTACTATTATAAACAAACACCTAGTGTAGTTGCGATTCTCTTTTCATAATAAAGATGTTCATATAAAGAAACTCATGTCTTTCAGTATACACATCTTACACCATCGGCTATCAACCTTTGAATCCTACTTAAGTTAATATGACCTAGCCTTAGATGCCAAAGATATGTTTGGTTCATCTTCGAAGGTTCTTTCCTCTTGTTTTGGTTAGATGATGAGTTATTTACTTCTATTATCATCGTGGGAGATTTTAATTCAAGAGTTTACAAATTTCCAACCATCGCACCAGAACAGATAATCTCTCTATTCCTTTTTATACCAACTCTGTCATTAAATGAAATAGAATTCCCATCCTTTATTAGTTTAGGAACTGAAACAAGGTTCTTTCTAAAAGTAGGTATATAAAGGCAATTTCTTAAAACCAAAATTTTATTTCTATCAAACGATAAATAAATGTCTCCCACTGCAATAGCCGCCACCTCCGTAGCATTGCCCATGTAGACGGTAGTCTCTCCCTCAGCTAGTCGTCGGGTTTCCTGGAACCCCTGCAACGAATTGCAGACATAATCAGTGGCTCCCGTATCTACACACCAGGTACCAATAGATAACACCGCTAAGCATGTTACAACAACTAAACAAAAGATATACCTTTATCCTGATGACGGGGACAGTCCACCTTCCAGTGTCCAGTCTGGTTGCACGTGAAGCACTTGCCTTTCAGCTTCTTCACACCAACCTGAGGTCCTTGAGAACCTGCCTTCTTTGCCACACCTTGTTTCTTCTTCTTGCCTTTTGGTTTAGAAGTAGAAACCATCTAAGCAACAAAAGCATGATCACTCTAACGAAAAAGCCCCTCTACCGCCTGGAGTTTTGTCAGAAGTTCCGCCAACGAATATGCACATTTGTTCATATTGTAGTTCAAGAGAAACTGCTCAAAATTCCTAGGTAGAGATTGGAGAATGATATCAACCTGGTTTTTCCCAACTATCTCTGCTCCAAGGACTTCCATCTCATTAAGATGTGACATCATTTTAAGGGCATGATCCCTCGTGGGTGTTCCCTCAATCATGGTGGTCGTCATCAAGTTCTCATTGCCTCCTGCCTAGCGGCCCGATTCTGATGTCCGAAGTGTTCCTTGATATTGAATATCATATCATAAGCAGTGGAAAAAGCCTGATGCTGATGTTGCAATACATTTGACATAGAAGCTAAATTGTAACACCGTGCCATCTCATCTGCTTTTATCTACTTCTTATACCATTCTTTCTCCTCTTCACCAGAATTCTCGCTAGGTTTTTCAGGACAGAACTCGAAATGTACAAATTTGTACCCTTAACAGTTAGGACAATGTCTAGGTTCCGTTTCCAATCAATATAGTTAGGGCCCGTAAGTTTATTTTCTTTTAATATTACAACAAGTGGGTTGAAAGCCATTTTTGAAAAACCTGAGAATCACAATGATCACATACATTAGATTTCAAAAAATATTGATTCCTCAAACAATAAATTTTAAAATCAACCAACACCTCAAAACACCGAGAATGTTGCATGCCACGATAGTGTGGACGTATACAAATTCTACATTTGTAAGAGGAGGTTTTACCCATTAATTTTATTATCTTGTCAACCTAACTTTTTGGCAAATAAAATTAATAGTTGGTTCCTCTTCGACCTACAAATAATAGCCGGGACTCCAATGGAGAGGATACTATTATTTGCATCTAAGTATTTACCATTACACGATACTAAGGCAATTATCTAGGATTATGTGTGTTGGGTCCGGGTGCATGTTGACAAGGATACGGGTTCGTAAATTTTAAAATATTTACGTGCAGCGGAAGAATTAGCATAAATAATTTTTCAAATTATTTTAACCACGTATCTAGCATGCGACCTTATGATGTGTGGACATGATCATAAATTAAAATTTTGCGAAAAAGTAAACTAATTTACTTTGTACCTCTCGTAACTTGAAGTAAGGGACGAGATCTAACCGTAGCGTCCCTTGGAAGCTCCGCCTCTATTCGCGTCCACGCCGAGTTCTCTTCGAGATGACTTCGCAAAGCCACGAGTTTTGTGCCGACGAGAACTACTAGATTCTCCAAAGGCACAACTAAAATAACAAGAGAAAAAGATGGAAACTAACCACCAAGAAACGGAATCTAAATTCCGTGAAGGAAGGAGATGCGACCCGCTTCTTCTTCTTCTTCTTTGGCTCCTCCTTGGTTGTTGTTGCTCACGCCAACCCTTGGAAGAGTGAGGGTGCGCCGGCCCTAGGGTGGTTGTGCGTCGGCCCTAGGGAGGGGACGGGGGGCGCCGGCCCTAAGGGGAAGAGAAGGGGAGGAAGAGAATAAGAGAGAGAGAGAGAGAGCATTAATCTCTTGATTACTCTATGGGAATTCAAGGCTTGCCTTTATATAGTAGCCTCTCCCTTGCCAAGTCTCCCTCTTAACGGAATTTTCATAAGAAATTTATCCTATAAATTTTCTTATGAATTATTCCGTTTAAGCCAAGTTTTATTATAACTAATAAAACAAATACATCTCTCCTTTTATTATGGAATAAATTTTACAAGAAATTTATAAATTTTCTTATTATGGAAAAATCAATTCATAATTGATTTTATAAAATTAAAATAAACCATTCCATGGATCATTTTAATTTCCATAAAAAAGAATAAATTTCTATAAATTTATTTATATAAATTTCTTTATACAAATTTATTTATCCATAATTTATAAAACAAATCGCGCTAGATTTATTTTATTAATTAAACCAAATAAATTGGTTTCTCCCCATTGTTGTGGCCGACCAAACCAAAGAGGGTTGGCACCCTCTTTGGCCGGCCAAACCGAGCCGAACCCATCGCGAATTAAACTCATTTAATTCGCCCGATAAGCCTTCAAAAGACTTAGCCATTTTAAGCTTCCATTGCGCCTCTGATTAATTCAGATTCGACTTATTTCTCTTGATTGGAAAATTTAATTTTTAACTCGTTTTAAATCCCTCGGATTACTCGTAGTACGTGAGACTAAATAGGCTTTTGATTAATGTTGGCCGTCTATAATCAACCAATTATAGAACGATCATGAGTGGCACCTAGTAGTACATCATGACCCCCAATTAATCGAAAGATCAACGGTTGACCTCAGAAATATTTCTGAAACCCTTCAGCAGCTCTAATAAATCGTGCCCCATTCCCTTCACCATCTTATACCCACTTGGTTCAGGACATGGTCTGTTTGTGTCAGTCCCCACTAGGCTGACTACGTCACACCTAGCCCAAGTAGTGTCTTTCTCGTCCTTTGGATTTCTAATTACTCTCATGTATGTAAGAGACTCATACTCTAAACATGATATGCTCTGGCCAGAGGCTTTGAGTAACAATCCGACGATAGGCCTGTGTATACATCTCCTCGCAAGGAGTGGTGAATCCTTTATAGGCTGTTCAAACATCTTCGGGCACATCGGCTTATACCCAATCATCCTGGGTCCACACCTCCTTGGAGATGCTTGCTTAAGATGTTAAAGTATAAGTCTCCATGACCAAGATGACTTGAACACCGCAAGTCATAGGAACATCGCACTTAAGCTGCAGTAAGAACTTCATTGACATATCTATATAGATTACCATATGAAGTTTTACAGCTAGTCACTCCAATGAACTAGTTCCCTTAACTAGCATCCATGTTTATCTCCGGACATCCCAATGTCACCAGCCAGTGAGAATCAGCTGATTAGAGAATAACCCATGCTAGTCTCAATAGAATTGATAGTGTCCGTTTTTATCAATTCATCGACTAGGGATATTTTCAATACTTCACAATTGCACATGTAGAGATAATCACTAGTTGTGATCCCATCACAAATTCTCTTATGCTGTGAATTGTATTGCGGACATTCAGTAGATGAGTTTAAGATCCCAATCAAATACACTAACATGTATACTCAAATAGTGAATTATCATTTATTAAAATAAATGTTTACAATCATAAGGCGATTGCCTTAGGACACTTCTCTCATATCACTAACAAACTCCCACTTGGCCTAATGCCAATCACTACGGTATCCAATACCACAGGCTCTAACATGACCCTCAAACTTGTTCTGAGGCAAGGCCTTAGTTAAAGGATCTGCTAAATTCTTTTCAGTGGGAATTTTCTCAATTTGTATATCATTCCTACTTATAATCTCTCTGATCAGATGATAGCGGCGAAGCACGTGTTTGGATCGCTGATGAGACCTTGGTTCCTTTGCTTGTGCAATAGCTCCATTGTTGTTGCAGTAAACCGGCACTAGTTCATCAATGGTTGGAACCAAGCCAAGTTCGGAGACAAACTTCTTGATCCAGACTGCTTCCTTTGCTGCTTCCGAAGCTGCGATATATTCCGCTTCCGTGGTAGAATCCGCTACTGTGTCTTGTTTGGAACTTTTCCAACTTACTGCGCCTCTATTCAAAGTAAATACGTATCCAGACTGCGATTTGGAGTCATCCTTATCTGTCTGGAAACTGACATCTTTATACCCACGTATTACCATGTCTCCTTCTCCATATATTAGGAACACATCCTTAGTTCTTCTTAAGTACTTAAGGATTGTCTTGCCAACCGCCCAATGATCCATTCCTGGATCCGACTAGTATCTGCTAGTGACGCTCAGGGCATACGATACATCAGGCCTAGTACACAACATAGCATACATGATAAATCCTATCGCGGATGCATAAGGAATCTTATTCATGCAAATCCTCTTGTCTTCTGTGCGCGGACACATAGACTTTGAAAGGTTGATCCCATGCCTGATGGGAAGGTAACCTTTCTTGGATTCCGACATGCTAAACCTTTTTAGCACTCGATCTATATATGTAGACTGCGAAAGACCAAGCAACCGCTTTGATCTATCTCTATAGATTCTAATCCCAAGGATATAGGTTGCTTCTCCCAGGTCTTTCATGGAGAAAGTTTTGGACAACCAAATTTTAACTGTATGTAAGACTGATATATCGTTTCCTATAAGTAAGATATCATCGACATATAATACTAGGAATACGACTGCACTCCCACTAACCTTCTTGTACACACAAGGTTCGTCAGGATTTTGTGAGAAATCAAACTCTTTGATTGTCTCATCAAAATGGATATTACAGCTCCTGAATGCTTGCTTCAGTCCATATATGGATCGTCGAAGCTTGCATACTTTGGTTTTATCAACCGATGTGAAACCTTCAGGTTGTATCATGTATACATCCTCAAGCAGGTTACCATTAAGGAAAGCTATTTTCACATCCATTTGCCATATCTCATAATCATAATGAGCTGCTATGGCTAGGAGCATCCGAATGGATTTAAGCATAGCTACTGGCGAATAGGTTTCGTCATAATCAATTCCTTGTTTTTGATGATATCCTTTTACCACTAATCTAGCCTTAAAGGTAACAACATTGCCTTCCATGTCGGTTTTCTTCTTAAAAACCCACTTGCACCCTATGGGCTTAATCCCTTCAGGTGGGTTAACCAAGTCCCATACTTGATTTTCGTACATGGAATCCATTTCCGACTTCATGGCTTCAAGCCATTTGTCCCTTTCTGAATTTTTCAGAACATCTTCATAACTGATAGGTTCGTCATCGCTTATGAGTAACACGTCATTCGATTCACTTATGAGAAATCTGTATCTCTCTGGAATATTGCGTGTCCTATCAGACCTACGAAGAGGTGGTGATGTTTTAGGTTCAACTGATAGCTCATCATTATGAGGTATTGGTTGTGGGTCTAGACCAGGTGTCTCTGTAATGTCTATTGGAGTTTCTTGAACTTCATCAAGTTCAATGTCACTCCCACTGTTTTCTTGTAAAAGAAATTCTTTTTCCAGAAATACAGTATGCCTTGAAACAAACACCTTTTGTTCCAAGGGATGATAGAATTGGTAACCCTTCGTTTCCTTAGGGTATCCAATAAATAGACATTTATCAGACTTAGAATCCAATTTGTCTGATACAGTCCGCTTCACATAAGCAGGACAACCCCATATCTTAAGGTGAGTTAAGTGGGGTTTCTTACTATTCCATATCTCATATGGAGTAGTAGAGACTACCTTGGTCGGGACTCTGTTTAGCAAGTAAACAGCTGTCTTTAGTGCATAGCCCCAAAAGGATTTTGGAAGAGTTGCATGATTCATCATAGACCTAACCATGTCCATCAAGGTTCGGTTGCGCCTCTCAGATACACCATTATGCTGTGGTGTATATGGCGGAGTCCATTGGGACAATATCCCATTGTCCCTAAGATAATCTTGAAACTCTTGACTTAAGTATTCACCACCCCGATCGGATCGAAGTATCTTAATACTTTTGCCAAGCTGTTTCTCTACTTCATTTCTGAACTCTTTGAATTTCTCAAAAGCTTCAGATTTGTGTTTTATCAAGAACACATACCCGAATCGTGAGTGATCATCGATAAAGGTGATGAAGTAGCTATAGCCTCCTTGTGCAAGAGTTGACATTGGTCCACATACATTAGTATGTATTAGACCAAGCAATTCTCCCACTGGATTACCTTATCCGAAAAAGGGTAATTTGGTCATCTTGCCTTTTAAGCATGATTCGCATGTATCAAATGAACCGTGTTCAAATGATTCCAAAATTCCACATCGGTGTAATTCGGTCATGCGTTTCTTACTTACATGGCCAAGACGACAATGCCAAGTGTAGGAATCTATTCGATTATCTATTCGAGCATGTTTGTTGCTAACTTCGATATTGAAAACGTCACTGGATAAATCTAACGTGTAGATACCATTGCACAAAGTTTCATTCCCATAAAGAACGCCATTTAAAGTTATGTAACAACAATTGTTACTAAAAGTTAAATGATAGCCCTTTTCATTCAAACATGAAATAGATACAATGTTCTTTATTAATGAAGCAACAAAATAACAATTATCCAATTCTAAGACACGTCCAGTCGGGAGCTTTAGCAAATATGTTCCGATGGCAACAACAGCAATCTTTGCTCCATTTCCAACTCGCAAATCCGCTTCTCCCCTGACGAGTCTTCTTCTATACCTTAGCCCCTGTATGTCATTACATATATGTGAGCTACACCCAGTATCAAGTACCCAGGTATTTGAGGAAATAGAGTGGCATTCAATAACGAAGATACCTGAAGAGGATGGGGCATCGGATGCCTTATTCTTCAAGGACTCAAGATAAACCTTGCAGTTTCTTCGCCAGTGACCCTCCTTGCCACAATGATGGCAAGTTCCTTTTGGTTTCTTTTCAGTCTTTTTGGCCTTTTTCTTCTTTCCTTTATTCTGTTCTTTGGCCTTCCTCTTAGAACCTTTCTTCGAGGAACCAACTAACAGTACCGCCTTTTGATCCGGCTTTACAGAAGGCTATATAGTCTTCAGCAGGTTGAGCAACTCGGGAATGGTGGTCTCTAGTTTGTTCATCCGATAGTTCATCACAAATTGTGAATAACTTTTGGGCAAACAATTCAGAATTAAGTCAATACATAGTTCATGATCCATTGCAAAACCGAGTGTGCTCAGTCGCTCAATGTACCCCAATATCTTTAACACAAACTGCGAGGCAGAAGTGCCTTCCTGCATCTTAGAGGTGAAGAGGAGTCTGGAGACTTCGAACCTTTCGGATCTCGCCTGCTCTTCAAACAACTCATGAAGATGGAAGATGATGGTTTAATCATCCATATGCTCATGCTGCTTTTGCAGCTCAGGTATCATAGAGGCTAGCATGATGCAACTTGCAAGTTCAGAATCGGTCACATGTTTCTGATAGGCCACTAACTGGTCTGGAGTTGCATTTTCTGGAGGACGGCTAGGAAGTTGATCTTCAAGGACATAAGCAATCTTCTCTGCCTTGAGGACTATCCTCAGGTTTCGAAGCCAGTCCATGAAGTTTGGCCCAGTCAGTTTATTGGTGTCCAAAATGGAACGCAGATTCAGAGAAGACATGATCGAGTGATTAACCTAGAAATACAAATTGAGCTTATGTGAGAAGATGATAAAGAATGTATCAACATACATTAATAAAATCCTATTTATTTTTCAAATTGAATAACCCTTTTTATCAATTCGGGAGATTGTAGGAACATCTCCAATGTAACGACCCGGAAAATTCTCTTAATATTTACTTAAAATATTAAGCATGTCTAGATAATTTTCGGAGGAACCTAGAAATATTAAGGCGAACCTTGGCCTAGAAAATCCATGTTTTCTCATTTAAATTGGGAAAAAGGGCACTAATGGGCCTTATATGGGCTTTTTAGTACCATAATTTTTGGTGGATTTTAGGTGAAAATTAGTATAAATATAAAGGGATTTTAATAAGAAATATTAACATAATTATGGGGGAAATTTTAAAGGATTTTCGGAATTTTACGGAATAAAAAGAAAAATAAAATAAAAATAAGGTGCATGGACCAAGGATTGAACCTTGGACCTCTTGTACAACCATGTATGCACTAACCAACTCACCTAGCAAGGTAATGTTATGAGGGAATGAAGTGGATATTGGTTAAAGTATAGAAGAAGAAGAAGGGTCATGGAGAGACTCTTCATTTACCTCCTTAATGGGCTATAAAAGGGGGGTTTTGGGAGTTACCTCTTCTTCCCATTACTTGCATTTTCGAAACTCCTCCTTCCCTCATCCTAGCCGAACACCCAAGGAAGGGTTCTCCCTTGGAAAAGCTCCTCAAGAGGTCTCATCTCCAAGATCTAAGGGGTCTTCCAAGGATACAAGGAAAAAGGGGTTCAAGGGTCCAAAGATCTTACCATTTCCTTCCCTTTCAAGGTTTGAAAAATCAAGAAACCCAAGGTAAGACTCCCTCACCTGTGGTATAATAGTTCTTTATATTTTATCATGATTTATTGGTTGGTTTTTGGGATTTGAGGTTGAAAGAAACAAAATCAACACCCTAGAGACCCTATGGGTTTTGGCCACAAGGTTTTAGGGTCCATAATGATGATAAAAATCTTTATAATGTTATTTAATGTTCCCTTATAATGTTTAGAGGTTAAGTATAATTTTTTGGAATTTTTGGAGTACCCTAGGACACCCTAGGGTTTCGGCCAACATGAAAGAACCAAGGTCAACACCTTAGAGACCCTATGGGTTTTGGCCACAAGGTTTTAGGGTCCATAATGATGCTAAAAATCTTTATAATGTTATTTAATGTTCCCTTATGATTTTTATAGGTTAAGTATGATTTTTGGGAATTTTTGGAGTACCCTAGGACACCCTAGGGTTTCGGCCAACATGAAAGAACCAAAGTCAACACCTTAGAGACCCTATCGGTTTCGGCCACAATGTTCTAGGGTCCATAATGATGCTAAAAATCTTTATAATGTTATTTAATGTTCCCTTATGATGTTTAGAGGTTAGGTATAATTTTTGGGAATTTTTGGAGTACCCTAGGGTACCCTAGGGTTTTGGCCAACATGAAAGAACCAAACCAAGCACCCTAGAGACCCTATGGTTTCGGCCACTATGTATTAGGGTCCATGTGGATGTTAAAAATCTTGATAATATTGTTTAATGTATTCTTATAAAGTTTAGAGGTTAAATATAATTTTTGAGAATTTTTCGGGTACCCTAGGATACCCTAGGGTTTCGGCCAACCACAAGACCCCATGGGTAGGCTTGGGTCTAAAACCCCAAGTGTATGTCTTATGTATTATCATGATATAAGAGAGATGGAGGGTGATTATGTGAAGCTTTCACATGGCCTAGAGATCCTATAGGGTTCGGCCAAGTACCCTAATAGGGTGGAAAGTTAGGACTCATTTCAAGTGAGGACCCCAAATGGCCTTATGGTAAGGTATGGTTGGTGTATAACAATTGATTTGGGGATTTTAATGGAAAATTTTCCATGCCCCATGGCCTTGAATTTTTGGACCTAGGGTTCCTTGGGGACTTTCGGCCAAGTACATAACCTCGGGCTAGGGTTGGGTTAAACCTACAAGGATGCTTGTGTATGGGTTACCAAGAGGTATGTTTAAGTAAGATGGAAGAATCTCTATGTTAACCAAACCCTTAGTTTGTATGTCATGATTTATATGTTAGGTCATGGATGTTTATGAATGATATGTCATGTTTATGAATGATATGCCATGTTTAAGAATAATATGCATGTATGCCATGTCTCATGAATGATACGTATGTATGCCATGATTTATGAATAAGATGTATGTATGCCATGTCTTATGAATGAAGTTAAAGTACATGCCTTTAAGGCATAACGAAGATGTTAAGTATGATGAATGAATGATGATGAATGACAAGTATGAGGAATGAATGATGATGAATGACAAGTATGATGAATGAATGATGATGAATGAAAAAGCATGTAAAAGCATTATATTTTATTTTATGGGCTTGTACCGGACCTAAGTAAGGTCCACGATTTTGGACTACCGATGATGCTGTCCACGGTTCGGGACTACCGATGATGCTGTCCTTACGGTTCGGGACTACCGATGAAGCTGTCCTTACCCTAGTAGGTCGAGATTAGCTACCTCGTATTTACTTAGGGATGCGCGCATATGATGAATGAATGTGGTACAAGCCAGGGCCCAATGAATGTTATGATTATGTTAAAGTATTTAAAAGCATGATGTTTTAAAGATTAAGCATCCTTATATATATATATATATATATATATATATATATATATATATATATATATATATATATATATATATATATATATATATATGCATTTACTCATGCATTCATCCATGTTATGCATTATGTTTACGAAAAGTATGTTTATGAAAAGTATGTTTATGCTAAGTCAGAATGCCATGATTTTATTTATGTTCATGATAGTTTAGGATGCCATGATTTATTTATGTTTATGTTAATTAGAATGCCATGATTTTATTTATGTTCATGATAGTTTAGGATGCCATGATTTATTTATGTTTATGTTAATTAGAATGCCGTGATTTTATTTATGTTCATGATAGTTTAGGATGTCATGATTTAATTATGTTTATGCTAGGTTAGAATGCCATGATTTTATTTATGCTCATGTTAATTATGATGCCATGATTTAATTATGTTTATGCTAGGATAGAATGCTATGATTTTATTTATGTCCATGCTAAGTTATGTTGCCATGATTTAATTGTGTTTATGCTAAGTTCGGATGCCATGATTTTATTTAGGTTCATGTTAGGAATGTTTATGAGGTTATGTTATTATGTTTATGTCTATGCCAAGAATTATGACATGCTATGAATGTTTATGATGTTTATGTCTATGCCAAGTATTATGCTAAGCCATGAATGTTTTCATGTTTATGTATATGCTATGCTATGAAAGTGACTAAGTTATGTTCAAGTCATGTCAAAGGTATGCTAAGTGCTCATAAACACTTATGTGCTGAGTAAAGCACTAAGTATGTTAATGTTTAAGATGCTTATGATTAAGTGATGAATGGTTTTAGTGAGTAGGAAAGAGTCTTACTAAGCCTGTGTGCTTATAGTCTTATTTTCCTTATACCGCAGATCACGCAAGGGGACTGTAAGGAAGCAGCAGGAGGGCAATAAAGTATGTGTGTGATAGTGACTTGGCCACGAGACCATATGTTTGCTCGTTTTATGATAGAACTTTACCTCTACTAGTATGTGCTTGAATGTGACTTTATGACATGATGCTATGTATGACATGATGCTAAGAATGACATGATGATAAGTATGACATGATATGATGTTAGATATAAAGTTAATATGCCAAGTTCCCATGTTATGATGTTAGGAAGGGTAGTAAGTGCATGTAGGTGTAAGTTAAAGGTTTCCGCTGCATTATGATGTCTACATGCCCTAAGCATGTTAACGTAACGCCGCTTAATGAAAAGAAAAAAAAAAGCGGGCGTTACATCCAAATAGGTTGATATCCAATCATAGATAAAAACAACCATGGTTGTGGCCATCAAATTATTCTTAGCTATGAAGGTAGGTAATTATACCGATTACACATCATATATATGTAACTATCACTTTATGCTATCAACTAATTGAATGTTTGGATAAATCATTGGGTTGTTAACTCATTAACAAGTATGTAACAATATACATAGCACCCAACTGCACCTCTCTTTACATCGACCTTGGCTGTGGCACAACAAATCGATGCTCCAAGCTTAAGGCTGACCCATTAATCAAGAAATAGTTTTAATATGGTTGGAGCTCATTCAACCGTTTAGTCAGGCTTGGATGTGTCCAACAACCAAAACTAAGGATTGACCTCTGACTCCTACTATATTATTCATAAACTAATTCCATGGTTTGAACATGTTGAGGTTCAAGCCGGGCATGGATGTGTCCATCAACCCAAACGAGAAACAAAACTCCGATTCTAATCATATTAATGGAAGGTGTTGGCCTTAATATTTTGTAAGGGGTTTTGGGTCTCATCCTTTCTTTTCTAAGCACATTCATGACATATAATTATGTCATGACTAACGATTTCTTTAATAAAGTATGTATGTGACTTAATTTATCAAGTCTCATTAATTGAATTAGGAACCGAATTTCCTAATTCTAATTTCATACGTTATTGAAGGAATTGTTTTGGGAAACAATTTCCTAAATTGTCATAATCAATTTCGGAAATAATATATTTTAAGACTTTGATTTCTCTAATTCAAATCTTATTAAATTAAGAGAGAGATTCCCTTAATTCAACCATATATTATTTTCATGAAAATCTCATTTAAGAAAACTCTATAGGAAACCATTTTTCTAATTAATTTTGGAGACAACAATATGTAAGAGCATCACCTCGTAAATCATATTTTATTCATGGATTTAATTAATTATAACAAATTGTTTTCTAAGGGTGGCTCCCCGAGGCTGAGATACCCGAAGAAAAGAAATTTGTCGTAAATTCAATTTGGTCCACTTCGGAAGCGTAACCAAATTAAACATGACAATTTCATTTAAAATTGGGAAATTAAATTACAACAACTAACTTTATATTGGACGGCTCCCCGAGGCTCAATCCAAAATAAAGAATTTTGTTGATAATTTAAAAACCAATTCAAATTTAATTGTCAAATAATTGTCCATAAATTTGTCTAAACTTTCTTGAAAGAAAGTGCCCAAAATTACGAGATTTCATAATAGGTTTTTCAGAATAATTGTAAGTTTCTGGTACAAAGAAAACTTACACATTTCCAAAATTAGAAAATTTCTAAAATAAAAAAATTTCCAAAATTGGAAAGTTTCCAAAGATGGGAAGTTTTCACAATTATTATAAAATTTCAGAAATTAGAAAATTTCAAAAGTTTGCGAAATTTTATGAGGATTTCCAAACTTAGAAATTCCTAAATCTAAAATTTATTATAATTGGAAAGTTTCCATAATTGAAAATTTTTTCCAAAATTGAGATCATGAAAAAGTATTCCGCAAAATAATTATATGATTATGTCAAACACTAACCGGCTCTGATACCACTGTTGGGTCCGGGTGAATGTTGACAAGTATACGGGTTCGTAAATTTTAAAATATTTACGTGCAGCGGAAGAATTAGCATAAATAATTTTTCAAATTATTTTAACCACGTATCTAGCATGCGACCTTATGATGTGTGGACATGATCATAAATTAAAATTTTGCGAAAAAGTAAACTAATTTACTTTGTACCTCTCGTAACTTGAAGTAAGGGACGAGATCTAACCGTAGCGTCCCTTGGAAGCTCCGCCTCTATTCGCGTCCACGCCGAGTTCTCTTCGGGATGACTTCGCAAAGCCACGAGTTTTGTGCCGACGAGAACTACTAGATTCTCCAAAGGCACAACTAAAATAACAAGAGAAAAAGATGGAAACTAACCACCAAGAAACGGAATCTAAATTCCGTGAAGGAAGGAGATGCGACCCGCTTCTTCTTCTTCTTCTTTGGCTCCTCCTTGGTTGTTGTTGCTCACGCCAACCCTTGGAAGAGTGAGGGTGCGCCGACCCTAGGGTGGTTGTGCGTCGGCCCTAGGGAGGGGACGGGTGGCGCCGGCCCTAAGGGGAAGAGAAGGGGAGGAAGAGAATAAGAGAGAGAGAGAGAGAGCATTAATCTCTTGATTACTCTATGGGAATTCAAGGCTTGCCTTTGGTTCCTTTATATAGTAGCCTCTCCCTTGCCAAGTCTCCCTCTTAACGGAATTTTCATAAGAAATTTATCCTATAAATTTTCTTATGAATTATTCCGTTTAAGCCAAGTTTTATTATAACTAATAAAACAAATACATCTCTCCTTTTATTATGTAATAAATTTTATAAGAAATTTATAAATTTTCTTATTATGGAAAAATTAATTCATAATTGATTTTATAAAATTAAAATAAACCATTCCATGAATCATTTTAATTTCCATAAAAAAGAATAAATTTCTATAAATTTATTTATATAAATTTATTTATCAATAATTTATAAAACAAATCGCGCTCGATTTATTTTATTAATTAAACCAAATAAATTGGTTTGTCCCCATTGTTGTGGCCGGCCAAACCAAAGAGGGTTGGCACTCTCTTTGGCCGGCCAAACCGAGCCGAACCCATCGCGAATTAAACTCATTTAATTCGCCCGATAAGCCTTCAAAAGACAGCCATTTTAAGCTTCCATTGCGCCTCTAATTAATTCAGATTCGACTTATTTCTCTTGATTGGAAAATCCAATTTTCAACTCGTTTTAAATCCCTCGGATTACTCGTAGTGCGTGTGACTAAATAAGCTTTCGATTTATGTTGGCCGTCTATAATCAACCAATTATAGAACGATCATGAGTGACACCTAGTAGTACATCATGACCCCCAATTAATCGAAAGATCAACGGTTGACCTCAGAAATATTTCTGAAACCCTTCAGCAGCTCTAATAAATCGTGCCCCATTCCCTTCACCATCTTATACCCACTTGGTTCAGGACATGGTCTGTTTGTGTCAGTCCCCACTAGGCTGACTACGTCACACTTAGCCCAACTAGTGTCTTTCTCGTCCTTTGGATTTCTAATTACTCTCATGTATGTAAGAGACTCATACTCTAAACATGATATGCTCTGGCCAGAGGCTTTGAGTAACAATCCGACGATAGGCCAGGGTGTACATCTCCTCGCAAGGAGTGGTGAATCCTTTGTAGGCTGTTCAAACATCTTCGGGCACTTCGGCATATACCCAATCATCCTGGGTCCACACCTCCTTGGAGATGCTTGCTTAAGATGTTAAAGTATAAGTCTCCATGACCAAGATGACTTGAACACCGCAAGTCAAAGGAACATCGCACTTAAGCTGCAGTAAGAGCTTCATTGACATATCTATATAGATTACCATATGAAGTTTTACAACTAGTCACTCCAATGAACTAGTTCCCTTAACTAGCATCCATGTTTATCTCCGGACATCCCAATGTCACCAGCCAGTGAGAATCAGCTGATTAGAGAATAACCCATGCTAGTCTCAACAGAATTGATAGTGTCCGTTTTTATCAATTCATCGACTAGGGATATTTTCAATACTTCACAATTGCACATGTAGAGATAATCACTAGTTGTGATCCCATCACAAATTCTCTTATGCTGTGAATTGTCTTGCGGACATTCAGTAGATGAGTTTAAGATCCCAATCAAATACACTAACATGTATACTCAAATAGTGAATTATCATTTATTAAAATAAATGTTTACAATCATAAGGCGATTGCGTTAGGACACTTCTCTCATATCACTAACAATGTGTCGCCCGATAGGAAAAATCACACGCTCCTAAATAACATCCTATAATCATGTCTGACCTAGTAATCCACAAAACAAACTCATCCGATATGGAGGAAGGCACTCAGAGCCAACACTCAAGCTTGTTCGCATCACAAGTCAAATTAGTAATGGAGCTCATGGGACTCTTAGAGTCCCTCTCCCACTTAGTTAATTATAATTGAGTAATTTTACCATGCAAACACAACAAGCATATAATCAAAAAGCAATAAATAAGAAAAATCTAATTTTCTAACTATTATAGCTTTTGTTCTCCAATATGCCTCCAGTCGCGTCGCCACCTCGTCTCCACCTCCTATCACCATGCGCAAGCTCCATGAAGGGGTTCTCCAAGCCGAGATAAAAAAATATTTTAATTTACATCCATCGATCCTATACTCCATGAACGAGTATGCAATAACTCTAGATCGAAAGTAAATTAAAATGCACGGCTAAGCAATTATCGTATTTAATTACAAAAATTAAATACTAAATTTAGCCTCATCAACCATGATGATTCAAATAAAATTACACACATGCACACACAATCACATACACAACATATTTAGCCATAATAGTCTGATCTCGTGCCTGCAACCAAAGAGTTAGCCTACGTATATCCTACTATTATCCGGTAAAATAAAATATATGATAAAGTGCAAAAATGTAACCGAATCCAAAACACACAAAATCGGAAACCATTGGCTCTGATGCCAATTGTTGGGATTCCTGGTCGCGCATGGGAAACCTCTCGATGTCCCCGGATTAAAAAATTTCAATCCGAATGGAGAACTATTTCCCACATGACCGACTCATCATCATGCTAACCGATATGAGCGACCGCTTGAACAAACATATTGTTCTAGCAATCAATCTCGTCCAACCGATTAGCTGGAGAATAGACGATGAGTGGATCGCCGATTTTTGTGTTTATTATCGGGGTCCATGATAATTAATTAACATAATTAATTAATCAATAATTAACATGCAATTAATTATCAACATGAAATAATAGTAAGATCAAAGGAACCAAAAGAGAAGATATACCTCTCGTTTACCTCGCAATCTTCTATTGTATAGCCCAACCTCTTCTTGGACGTCGAGTGGACGATGATCTTCCAAGAAACGAAAGCCACCAAGACCACCTTTCTCCTTTCTTCTTCTTGCGCCAACCATCACAAGTGAAGGATCTCCTTTCTCCTTGTATCCGCCGACCACCAAAAGAAGGACAACCTTCTTTATGCCGAGCCCAAGGGGAAAAGGAAAAGGAAGAAAAAGATGAGAAAGAAGAGAAACTCTCCCTAATCCAAAGCAACCCGGTCCCTCTTCTCAACCTTGCGACGCCAATCAACCAAAGGATGAAAGAATTCATCTTCTATGATTTGCGCTGACCAACCACCTCTTTCTCCTCCTTGTTGTCGCACACCCTAGAGGAGAAGGAAGCCAAGAGATAAAGAGAATGAGAGGATTTAAAGATCTTCTCCATTCCCTTTCTTCTTGCCGCCACACTTTGCTTCCTCTAGCCGACGCCCACAACCCTAGGAGAGAGAGGATGAGAGCAGAGGAAAACCCAAGCCTTGGTTCTCTTGATTGTCTTGGTATCATGGTTACATGAGGTATATATAGGCTACAATAAGGACCATGAGGAGGAGTTGGGTCTTAGCCACCCAATGGATCAAGGCCCGATCCATTAATGTGTTGGTTGTGGACTCCGGGTCGCGCATGGGAAACCTCTCCATGCCCACAGATTAAAAATTTTTCAATCCGAATGGAGACCTATTTCCCAAACGACCGTCTCATCATCGTGCTAACCGATTCGAGCGATCGCTTGAACAACCGTGTTGTTCTAGCGATTAATCTCGTCCAATCGATTAGCCGCGGAATAGATTATGAGTGGATCACCGATTTTTGTGTTTATCATCGGGGTTCATGACAATTAATTATCATAATTAATTAAACAATAATAATTGACATGATAATTAAATAAACAAGTAATAGTGAGAACAAATGAAAGGAACTATGAGGGAAGATATACCTTCTCTTTTATCTCGTGATCTTTTACTGTATGACCTATCCCTTCCTTGGACGTCATGTGGGCAACGATCCTCCAAGAAATGAAGTCACCAAGGCATGAGCATGACCTCCTTTTCTTCCTTCTTCCTTACGCGAAGAACCCTAGATTCTAGGGTTGTCGCCGACCACTACTTCCTCTCCAACCTTGAGCCGCCGGCCACTCCTAGCCACCAAGGTGTGCCGGCCACAAGGTATCAGAGAAGAGGAAGCAAAGGAAGATGAAGAAGAAGAAAACAATCCTCTTCTTCAGCAACCCTAACAAGCCACCACCTTCTTCCTCATCTTCGGCGCCTAGCAGCACCTACTCTCCTTGCCGCCGGCTCTCCCTTCTTCTCCTTCTCAAGATCGAACAGGCCAACAGAAGAGAAGAGAAAGATCCTCTTCTTCCTTGCGCCAACAACCAAGAGAAGAGAAGGGAAAAGAAAGAAGAGAAGGAGATCTCTTCTTCCACGCCGTCGACGACCTATGAGAGAGAAGGAGAGGGAGAGAAGAGAAAGGCCTTAGGGTTGGTTGTGCGTTGGATGCCTTGGTCTCATGACACCATAGGGTATATATAGGCTACAATAGGGATCATGAGGAGGAGTTGGGTCTTGGCCACCTAATGGATCAAGGTCCGATCCATTAATGAAGATCAATTCCATTAAAGGATCCTATTTGAACTACCTCAACAACCCCCATATTTAAATATGGGCTCCACCTATTATGATTACAAGTATCTCTCCGTGTTTAAGATATCGAATGCACATTGATTAGTTAAATTATTAACAATTTAATTAAACAACATCTAACTCCTTGAGTAGTACCACTCAACCTTATCATCATGTCAGACCAAGTCCACCTGTAGGATTTGACATGATAAACCTTATGAGCTCCTCAAGGGGACATCATCAACCTGACTCACCAGGACACGGTTTTCTTCTATAATCAAAGACACACCATGTAAATAACATTATTTCCCAACTTACCGGGCCAATCGATTTAACACATAAATCTCGTCCATTGGTAAATTAAATAAATAAATATTAAGTACATGTGCCCGTTATTATATCAGGATTAAGAGCATGTACTCCATAATAACTGAGGTCTGATTTAATTATAATGTCAGTATAAATTGAATCACCTCTATGTAGGTCCTGCTCAATACACACAAAGTGCACAGTGTAATTCTATAGTCAAGATAAACCAATACCAAATTACACAACAACCATCCCGATGGTTTGTCCAAATCCATCTCGGTTGTAAGCCTCTACTTATACTCTACAAGGATATGATAACATGAACTTCTGTGTGACACCACACACCATGTTATCTATAGTGTAAAGTATGAGACAATATGCACATACTAATATAAACATGCAAACAGTGATCTTGTGATTCTCATTCAAAATGTAGATGTCTTATATAAAACCAAAGCTTTTAGTACACATCCTAACAATCTCCCACTTATACTAAAAGATATTGCTGTCCTTACAATGTCATACATCTGACTCCCATATCCTCCACATGCTTATCAAATGCTCTCGCCAGAAGGGCCTTAGTGAAAGGATCCACCAGGTTGTCCTCTAATGCAATCTTGGCGACATCAACTTCTCCTCGCTTTACAATCTCTCATATCAGGTGGTACTTGCGCTCTATGTGTTTACTCGCCTTATGGGCTCGTGGTTCCATCAAGTTTGCAACTGCACCACTGTTATCACAATAAATTATGATAGCTCTGGGCAATCCAGGAATCACATCCATGTCCATCATGTAGTTCCTGAGTCATACAACTTTGGCTTCTTCAGAGGTTGCCACATACTCAACTTCCATGGTGGACTCCGTCATGCATTTCTGCTTGACACTCCTCATACTATGGCTCCACCTCCTAAAGTAAACACATACCCTGAGGTAAACTTACTTTTGTCCCTATCTGATTGGAAGTATGAGTTCGTATAACCTACAGGGAGTAATTGGTCTTCATGGTATGCTAGCATATAATCCCTAGTCCTTCTCAGGTACTTCAGTATATGCTTTATCGCAGTCCAATGTCCCTGACCTAGGTTACTCTGATATCTCCTACCATGCCCACGACAAAGTAGATATCCGGTCTTGTACACAACATAGCATACATGAGGCTTCCTACAGCCGAAGCATAAAGAACCGCTTTCATCTCCTCTATCTCCTTTGATGTTTTAAGACACATCTCATTAGATAGAGGAACTCCATGCCTGAAAGGTAGAAAACATTTCTTGGAGTTTTCCATTCTAAAACGAGCTAGAACATTGTCTATGTATGAAGCTTGAGATAAATACAACATCCTTTTCCTTATAACCTTGATCCCAAGGATGTGCCCCACTTCTCTCAAGTCGTTCATATCAAACTGTTTGGACAACAATCCCGTTACGTATGATAATACTTTGACATTGTTGCCAATGAGCAAAATATTTTCTACGTATAGTATAAGAAATACCACTACGTTTTCGTTACATCTCTTATATACACAAGACTCTTCTGAACTTTCAATAAATCCATATGACTGGATTACCTTATCAAAGTGGATGTTCCAAGATCGTGAAGCTTGCTTCAATCCATAAATGGACTGATTAAGCTTACACACAAGATGCTCCTTTCCCTTCGCAATGAATCCCTCTGGTTGCTTCATATAGATGGTTTCCTCAAGACTTCCGTTAAGGAAAGTTGTCTGACATCCATCTGTCATACCTCATAATCCATATGAGCGACAATAGATAAGAGAATCTGGATAGATTTAAGCATGGCTACCGGCAAAAAGGTCTCCTCATAATCGATACCCACTTTCTGAGTATATCCTTTCACAACAAGCCTAACTTTGAAGGTCTCAACCTTCCCTTCTGATCCTCTCTTTCTCTTGTAGATCCACTTGAATCCAATGGATTTTATATCATTGGGTGGTTGTACTAGCTCCCAGACATGATTAGAATCCATAGATTCTATCTCAGAATTCATTGCCCTTTACCAAGATACCACATCTTTATCTTGGAGTGCCTCGTCATAGGTCCAGGGATCAGGTTCATGTTCGCCAGGGACCAAATCCGAAGACTCTCCCAAGAACATGAATCATTCGGGTTGTCTAACAACCCTCCCACTATGACGAGGTACCACCTGTGTATCTTTTGTGACACGCAGTGCAGTCCTTTGTGATATGTCCTCTTGTACCATTGGTAATAAAGTTGGAACTTCCCCTATTAATTCCTCAAGAATAATCCTACTCATGGGATTGTGGTTCATCATATAGTCTTCCTCTAAAAATCGGACATTCATGCTAACGACCACCCTCTGATCCTTAGGACTATAGAACAAACCACCTTTCGTCCCTCTAGGATATCCTACGAACAAGCGTACTTCTGTTCGAGATTCTAACTTATCTGTTGGGACTGGGTGCATATTGACATGGATGCGGGTTCGTAATTTTAAAATTAATTACGTGCAGCGGAAGATTTAGCATAAATAGTTTCTCAAATTATTTAACCACACATCTAAGCATGCAACCTTATGTTGTGTAGACATGATCATATATTTAAAATTTTGCAGAAACGTAAACTAATTTACTTGTTACCTCGCGTAACTCGAAGAAAGGGACGAGATCCAACCGTAAGCGTCCCTCGGAAGCTCCTCCTCTATTCGCGTCCACGCCGAGAATCTTCGGGATGACTTCGCAAAGCCAAGAGTTTCGTGTTCTCGAGAACTACTAGATTCTCCGAGAACGCGACAAGAGAACCAAGAGAGAAGTAATCATATCAAAAAAACTCACAACCAAGGTTGGCCGGAATCACAATTTCGGCGAGAAGGAGGAAGATGACTTGCGCCCAATCCCAAGGTGATGATGGCCGGAGAGGAAGATCGCCCCAACGGAAGAACTTCGTCGCCTCGGTGCTTCTCCTTGTGCTCGCGGCAAGAAGAAGGGAGAAGAGGTGTGGCCGGCCAAGAGGAAGAAGGGAGGAGAGGGCTAGAGAGCCTAGGCAAGAATACTTGGATTATTTCGAATGAATTCCAAGCCTTGCCTTGGGTCCTTTATATAGTGTCCTCTCAACCGCCAAGTCTCTTTTTTCTTATGGAATAAATTTTCATAAGAAATTTATCATATAAATTTTCTATGACTTATTCCATCATGCCAAGTCTTGATTTTATATCATGGTTAAAATTATATTTTAATTCATGATAAAAATCAACCAAGTCTCCTTTTATGGAATAAATTTTCATAAGAAATTTATCAAATAAATTTCTTTATCATGGTAAATCAATCCATGATTGATTTTATAAAATAAAATAAACCAATCCATGGTTCATTTTAATTTCCATTAAAAATAAATTTCTTTATATAAATTTGTTTATCATGGTAAATCAATCCATGATTGATTTTATAAAATAAAATAAACCAATCCATGGTTCATTTTAATTTCCATGAAAAATAAATTTTTTTATATAAATTTCTTTATCATGGTAAATCAATCCATGATTGATTTTATAAAATAAACCAATCCATGGTTCATTTTAATTTCAATGAAAAATAAACCAAACCTTGGTTTATATAAAAAATTTATATCATCCATAATTTTATAAAACAAACCACACTTGATTTATTTTATAAATTGAACCAAACAATTTGGTTCCCTTCCTTTGTTGTGGCCGGCCAAGCAAAGAGGGTGGGGACCCTCTTTGGTCAGCCTATCCAGGCCATGCCCCAATGAATTAAACTCATTTAATTCATCTATTAAGTCTTCAAAAGACTTAGCCATTTTACGCTTTCGATGCGTCTCTGAAAAATTCAGATTCGACTTATCGTTTGGCTCAACCAAACCTAATCTCTCTTGATTGGAAAATCCAATTTTCAACTCATTTTAAATCCCTCGGATTACTCATAGTGCGTGTGACTAAATAGGCTTTCGATTTATGTTGGCCGTCTATAATTAACCAATTATAGAACGATCATGAGTGGCACCTAGTAGTAGATCATGATCCCCAATTAACCGAAAGATCAACGGCTGACCTCAGAAACAATTCTGAAACCCTTCAACAGCTATAATGAATCGTGCCCCATTCCCTTCACCATCTTATACCCACTTGGTTCAGGACAAGGTCTATGTGTGTCAGTCCCCACTAGGCTGACTACGTCACACCTAGCCCAAGTAACGTTTTCTCGTCCTACGGATTCTAATTACTCTCATGTATTTAAGATATTCATACTCTGAACATGTCATGCTCTGGCCAGAGGCTTCGAGTAACAATCCGACGATAGGCCTTGGGTATACATCTCCTCGCAAGGAGTGGTGAATCCTTTGTAGGCTGTTCAAACATCTTCGGGCACTTCGTCTTATACCCAATAATCCTGGGTCCACACCTCCTTGGAGATGCTTGCTTAAGATGTCAAAGTATAAGTCTCCATGACCAAGATGACTTGAACACCGCAAGTCAAAGGAACATCGCACTTAAGCTGCAGTAAGAACTTCATTGACATATCTATATGTAGACTATCATATGAAGTTTTACAGCCAGTCACTCCAATGAACTAGTTCCCTTAACTAGCATTCATGTTTATCTCCGGACATCCCAATGTCACCAGCCTCTGAGAATCAGCTGATTAGAGAATAACCCATGCTAGTCTCAACAGAATTGATAGTGTCCGTATTTATCAATTCATCGACTAGGGACAATTTCAATACTTCACAATTGCACATGTAGAGATAATCACTAGTTGTGAATTCATCACAAATTCTCTCATGCTGTGAATTGTATTGCGGGCATTCAGTAAATGAGTTTAAGATCTCAATCAAATACACAAATATGTATACTCAAATAGTGAATATTCATTTATTAAAATAAATGATTATAATCATAAGGCGATTGCCTTAGGACACTTTTCTCATATCACTAACATTATCAGTATCTCCCATCAGCACATGTGCTGGGCTACCCCAAATCCGAATATGTCTTAGACTAGGCTTTCACCCAATCCACAATTCTGTGGGAGTAGAGGGTACTGACTTAGATGGTACCAAGTTCAGTATGTATACTGTCGTTTCTAGAGCATATCCCAGGATGAATCAGGCAACTCGGAGTAACTCATCATCGATCTAACCATCTCCATAAGAGTCATATTCCTTCACTTTGCTACACCCTTCTGTTGGTGCGTACCGGGTGTAGATAATTGGGATTGAATCCTAGCCTCTGACAAGTATGTCCTAAAATCTCCTAAGAAGTACTCACCACCACGATCAGATCGTAGTATTTTGATACTTTTACCTTGATGTTTCTCCACATCAGTCTTGAATTCTTTGAACTTTTCAAAGCATTCAGACTTACGGTGCATCAAGTAAATGCACCCATACCTTGAATAATCATCTATGAAAGAGATGAAATATTTAAAGCTACCTCTAGCCTGGATAGACATAGGATCACACAAATCAGAATGAACCTATTCTAACACATCTTTGGCTCTATACCCCTTGGACATGAAAGGCCTGTTGGTTATCTTACCTTCCAAGCAAGATTCACAGGTTGGAAATGTTGGGACCGGGTGCATGTTGACATGGATGCGGGTTCGTAATTTTAAATTTTATTACGTGCAGTGGAAGACTTAGCATAAATAATTTCTCAAATTATTTTAACCACACATCTAGCATGCAACCTTATATTGTGTAGACATGATCATATATTAAAAATTTGCAGAAACGTAAACTAATTTACATGTTACCTCGCGTAACTCGAAGAAAGGGACGAGATCCAACCATAGCATCCCTTGGAAGCTCCGCCTCTATTCTCGTCCACGCCGAGTTTTCTTCGGGATGACTTCGCAAAGCCACGAGTTTCGTGCCGACAAGAACTACTAGATTCTCCAAAGGCACGACAAGAATACCAAGAGAGAGATGGAAAGACTAACCACCAAACGAAGAACGGAATCAAGATTCCGGGAGGAAGGAAGGAGTCGCGCCTGCTTCTTCTTCTTCTTCGGCCTCTTCTTGGTGGTGGAAGCTCACGGCAACCAAAAGGAGGGCCTCTAGGGCCGGCGCCCCTAGAGGAGGGAGAGGGAGAGAAGGAGAGGGAGAGAGGCTAGGCAAAAATCCTTGATCTCTTGGATTAATTTCCAAGCCTTGCCTTGGTACCTTTATATAGTAGCCTCTTATTCGCCAAGTCTCCTCTTAACGGAATAAATTTTTCCCATGAATTATTCCGTTATGCAAAGTTTTTATTATAACTTAATTTATAATAAAAACATCCATGTCTCCCCTTTTATTATGGAAAGAAATTTCTTTATATAAATTTCTTTATCATGGTAAATCAATCCATTATTGATTTTATAAAATAAAATAAACCAATCCAAGGTTTGTTTTAATTTCCATGAAAAATAAATCTCTTTATATAAATTTCTTTATATAAAATTCTTTATATAAATTTCTTTATACAAATTTCTTTATCCATAATTTTATAAGACAAACCACGCGCAGTTTATTTTATAAATTTGAACCAAACAATTTGGTTCTTCCCTCTTATTGTGGTCGGCCAAACAAAGAGGGTGTGGACCCTCTTTGGCTGGCCAAACCCAAGCCGAAACCGTACGAATTAAACTCATTTAATTCGTCCAATAAGTCTTCAAAAGACTTAGACATTTTATGCTTCCGATGCGTCTCTAAAAAATTCAGATTCAACTTATCTCTCTTGATCGAAAAATCCAATTTTCAACTCGTTTTAAATCCCTCGGATCACTCGTAGTGCGTGTGACTAAATAGGCTTTCGATTTATGTTGGCCGTCTATAATTAACCAATTATAGAACGATCATGAGTGGTACCTAGTAGTACATCATGATCCCCAATTAATCGAAATATCAACGGTTGACCTCAGAAATAATTCTGAAACCCTTCAGCAGCTTTAATGAATCGTGCCTCATTCCCTTCACCATCTTATACCCACTTGGTTCAGGACATGGTCTATGTGTGTCAGTCCCGACTAGGCTGACTACGTCACACCTAGCCCAAGTAACGTTCTCTCGTCCAATGGATTCTAATTACTCTTATGTATTTAAGAGATTCATACTCTAAACATGTCATGCTCTGGCCAGAGGCTTCGAGTAACAATCCGACGATGGGCCTTGGGTATACATCCCCTCGCAAGGAGTGGTGAATCCTTTGTAGGCTGTTCAAACATCTTCGGGCACTTTGGCTTATACCCAATCATCCTGGGTCCACACCTCCTTGGAGATGCATGCTTAAGATGTTAAAGTATAAGTCTCCATGACCAAGAAGACTTGAACACTGCAAGTCAAAGGAACATCACACTTAAGCTGCAGTAAAAACTTCACTGACATGTCTATGTGTAGACTACCATATGAAGTTTTACAGTCAGTTACTCCAATGAACTAGTTCCCTTAACTAGCATTCATGTTTATCTCCGGACATCCCAATGTCACCAGCCAGTGAGAATCAGCTGATTAGAGAATAACCCATGCTAGTCTCCACAGAATTGATAGTGTCCGTTTTTATTAATTCATCGACTAGGGATATGTTCAATACTTCACAATTGCACATGTAGAGATAATCACTAGTTGTGATCCCATCACAAATTCTCTTATGCTGTGAATTGTATTGCGGACATTCAGTAGATGAGTTTAAGATCCCAATCAAATACACAAACATGTATACTCAAATAGTGAATTATCATTTATTAAAATAAATGTTTACAATCATAAGGCGATTGCCTTATGACACTTCTCTCATATCACTAACAAACTCCCACTTGGCCTAATGTCAATCGCTACGGTATCCAATACCACAGGCTCTAACATGACCCTCAAACTTGTTCTGAGGCAAGGCCTTACTTAAAGGATCCGCTAAATTCATTTCAGGGGGAATTTTCTCAATTTGTATATCATTCCTACTTATAATCTCTTTGATCAGATGATAGCGGCGAAGCACGAGTTTGGATCGCTGATGAGACCTTGGTTCCTTTGCTTGTGCAATAGCTCCATTATTGTCGCAGTAAACCGGCACTGCTTCATCAATGGTTGGAACCACGCCAAGTTCAGAGACAAACTTCTTGATCCAGACTGCTTCCTTTGCTGCTTCCGAAGCTGCGATATACTCCGCTTCCGTGGTAGAATCCGCTACGGTGTCTTGTTTGGAACTTTTCCAACTTATTGCGCCTCCATTCAAAGTGAATACGTATCCAGACTGAGATTTGGAGTCATCCTTATCTGTCTGGAAACTGGCATCTGTATACCCACGTATTTCCATATCTCCTTCTCCATATATTATGAACACATCCTTAGTTCTTCTTAAGTACTTAAGGATTATCTTGACAGCCGCCCAATGATCCATTTCTGGATCAGACTGGTATCTGCTCGTGACGCTCAGAGCATATGATACATCGGGCCTAGTACATAACATAGCATACATGATAGATCCTATCGCGGATGCATAAGGAATCTTATTCATGCAAATCCTCTCGTCTTCTGTGCGCAGACACATAGACTTTGAAAGGTTGATCCCATGCCTGATGGGAAGGTAATGTAGCGACCCGCCTTCTCTACCTTAGACGGATCGTTACTTTATCTACTTCTTGACTCTAATGCACGACTAAGAATGCGGAACTTCTTTTTTTTTTCTTTTAAATTCATCTAGGGATGATATTCTAACTCTAATAGTCATGCATGATACAATGGCATACTTCCTTTCTCTAGAACTTCACTGCAATGGTACCAGTCGACTGCCATCTAACCAGTCGACTGGTATCGGCCACAGAAAGTTTCTGGGCGCAGCACCAGTCGACTAGCCTCTTGGCAGTCGACTGATGCATCGAACAGAAGCTGCCGTTCGATAGGGCGGTCGACTGATACTGAACCAGTCGACTGGCACGCCTGAAAATCTGAAATTCAGATTCGAAACCTTGTCTCAATGGTCCACCAAACTTATAGTCTCAAGCCATACAAAGACACAACACCATTTCTATACTCTATACTAGTTTCCTAAACATTTTAGCCAATCAAAACAACTTCATAAACTCGAAATTAGAACTTTTACGGAAGAAATTAAGTTATGAAAATCTATATGAACTTTAAAGTATTGTTTTGTACCAACTTAACTCCTATGCATTCATAATACCAAAACACATGTTCTACACCTTACTAAAGCATTTTGGAATGTAATGCAACTTTTCTAGGCATATTTATAGCAATGAAAACTTGATTCAAAGGGAAACTCACAATATCTTGGCACATGCATCAAATTGCTCCATCAAGTATCAATATTCAAAACTACTCACACTTATACTCATCCAATGCAATCATAAGAATATGTATGCTAAATAAAATGACATGGAATCTTTACTCATGGTTTTAGGATATGGAAAATATCTAAAACGCAAAATACTTGGATAAATGCTATATGATCTAACTTAAACTAAGACTTTATAATAAATGCACTTTAAGTCCTTCATTCATCTTGTCCCAAGGACCTCTCCAAGGTCAGCCACCACACACACGTCACTCAGCACCGCCTTGTCGCCTTCCTTCAGAATTTCTTGCCTTTACCTTTACCTGCAGCAAGAGGAAATGCAACTAATAAGCAAAAAACTTAGTAAGTACTATCTAGCTCACAAAATCTCGAAAATGTGCAAACATGCTTTTTAAACAATGTGAAATCACATGAGATACTTTTATGCTTAAAAGAAAACTAAACCATGTATACTCAAGCATTAATAAGTCTCAACTTACTTGTTCTTGGCTTAACTTGAACTTTAGCAATTCTTTAACTTTAAATCTTCCTTTAACTTTTAGAAAACTTCTTTAAACTTTAGAAAACTTTGCTAAAGCATATACTTGAAAATAATAACCCACTTGGATCCACTTAAGACGTAAGTACCATCTTATGCGCGTTCCCTAAATGGTTGGGGTAGCGAGCCACCAATCCTAATAGAGCAGACCTTGGTCTACCAGGGCCAAGACCTTGGAATTGGACACCTGGATTTCTTTAACGACGCCCTTGGACGCCGGGTACTGGCCTTAGAAAATAAAATACTTACTTTTTCTTATCTTGAATGCCTTGGCATTTTAACGAGCACCTTGTGTGCCCAAATCCCTAAGTCTTGACTTTTGGGGATTTCTTAAGGCCTTGGCCTTTTCATTTCTTATCTTTATCTTCTCTTTTCTTTTCTCATAACTTTTCTTAGACCCTAACCTCATATAGGGTACTTAATTAAACTTATACAAGCATGGATTAAACTAGAGTTACATGCAAAATCATAAACTCAAGGAAAATTGCACTTTTAACTTTCTAACGGGAAAAACTTGCGGAAAAACCGCCTCTTACTGCAGGTGAGCAGTACTTACATTGATATCTTGGACTTACAACCAAGAACGGCGTCGGAGGTTCCGGAGAAACTTGAAGTCTTGGAGATTTCTTCGCGCTCACGCGTTCCGCTCGTCGCGGGGATTCCGAATATAGGAAACTCTCTCGGAGAAGAGCCTTGGTCGGCCACCGGAGGAAGCCTTAGGGCTTGGTGTGTTTTCGCCCAAGGGAGGAGAGAGGGGTGGCGTGAGGGTTTGGGGCGAGGGAGAGAGTTTGGTTGAGAGAAAATAAAATTTCTCTCTTTAATTATCTATTTATACTTATGGGGGCGAATTTACCTAATTATCCCTTATCTATTGTTTCGCTCAATCTATTTCAACAAAAACAAACCAGCGCAGCTGGTCCGCCTATTTGTCTCTCACGCATAGGTGAAGGGTTCGATTCCTACTTATGTGATTTTTTGTTTTTCTTTTTTTTTAAAATACTAAACAGACTCGGAAAATTCCATAAAAATATTCTAAAAATTCCTAAAAATATCTAGAATATTTCTAAAGTATTTTTAACTAATTCCAAGGACTTTAAGGACTTAAAATGGAAATTTTGGGTTATTACAATCCCCCATACCTTATGAAAAGTTCGTCCTCGAACTTAGAATAATTCTGGATATCTTTCTCTCATGCTGTCCTCACGTTCCCAAGTAGCCTCCTTATGCTGTTGATTCTGCCAGATGACCTTCACTAGTGGCACTTCTTTGTTTCTTAATCTTTTAACTGCTTTGTCCACTATCTGTGTCGGTCTGCTCTCATAGCTAAGATCTTCTTGGATCTGTACTGACTGAGGCTGAATCACTTGGCTAGGGTCGTGAATACACTTCTTTAGCATAGAGACAGGAAAGGTACTGTGGATGGCTGACATATCCTCTAGCAAGTCCAGCTCATAGGCTACCTTCCCAACTCTCTTTATAACCTAGTAGGGTCCTATGTAGCGAGGACTCAGCTTGCCCTTTTTGCCAAATCTCATCACTCCCTTCATAGGAGCGACCTTGAGAAATACTGAATCTCCAACTTGGAATTCAAGTGGCCTACGGCGTGTGTCAGCATAACTTTTCTGTCTACTCTGGGCAGTCTCAATCCTCTGGCGGATCGTCTGGATAGCCTGAGTGGTCTCATCTATAAGCTCAGTCTGGCTGCCTAGTCCTGACTCCATCTCTTTCTTTTCACCAGCTTCTTGCCAACATATGGGTGATCTGCATTTCCTACCATACAATGCCTCATAAGGTGCCATCCTGATGGTGGCCTGATAGCTATTGTTGTAGGCAAACTCAGCTAAGCACAGAAATTTGCACCAACTACCTTTAAAGTCCAACGCACAAGCCCTGAGCATGTCTTCTAAAATCTGATTTACTCTCTCTGTTTGTCCATCTGTCTGGGGATGGAAAGCTGTGCTGAACTGAAGTCTGGTGCCTAGGGCGTCCTGAACACACCTCCAAAAATGGGAGATGAACCGCCCATCTCTGTCAGAAACGATCGACTTCGGAACTCCGTGAAGCCTGATTACTTCTTTCACGTACAGCTGTGCTAACTGCTCTACCGAATGCAATAACTTGATGGCTAGGAAGTGGGCAGACTTGGTCAATCTATCCACTATCACCCATATTGCATCGTGTCCATGGGTGGTCCTTGGGAGACCTATGATAAAATCCATGGATATCTCTTCCCACTTCCACTCTGGAATGGGAAGTGGCTGTAGAACTCCTCCTGGCCTCTGGTGCTCTGCCTTGACTCTCTGGCAGGTCAAGCAGGTACTGATATATCTGGCCACGTCTCGCTTGAGTCCAGACCACCAGAATCTTTTCTTTATATCTTGGTACATCTTGGTAGAACCAGGATGCATAGAGTACGGGGTACTGTGGGCCTCTTCTAAAATATTCTTTCTTAGTTCCTCATCATTGGGGACGCAAAGGCGGTCTCCAAGATAGAGGATGCCACTATCTGATACTCGAAACTTCGAATTTTCTGCCTCTTGGACCTCCTGCTTGATCTTCTGGATCTCTGGGTCTGGACTTTGCTTCCTTTGTATATCCACAAGCAGGGTTGACTCTAGAGTCAATGCAGAAAGTTACCCAATTATTACCTCGACTCCAAAATCCTTTATCTCTTTCTGAAGTGGTGGAGACAGTGATGATAGGGACATCAGTGCTGCACAGGATTTCCTGCTCAGTGCATCTGCCACTTTATTAGCTTTACCTGGGTGGTAGAGGATTTCACAGTCATAATCTTTGACCAACACTAGCCACCTGCGCTGCCTCATATTCAGGTCCTTCTGAGTGAAGAAGTACTTCAAACTCTGATGGTCTGTGAAGATTCTGCACTGCACTCCATACAGGTAGTGTCTCCAGAGCTTCAGTGCGAAAACCACAGCTGCTAGCTCAAGCTCGTGGGTAGGGTAATTCTTCTCATAGTCCTTGAGCTGTCTGGAGGCATATGCTATTACTTTACCGTCTCGCATTAGGACAGCTCCTAGGCCCATCTTGGATGCATCACTGTAGATGTCAAAGGCCTTGTCACTCTCTGGAACAGTCAGGATGGGAGCACTAGTCAATCTTTTTTTCAGTTCTAGGAAACTGTGCTCGCATTTATCTGACCACTCAAACTTCTGGTTTTTTTTCTGGTCAGGGCTGTGAGTGGAGAGGCTATTCTGGAAAAGTACTCCACAAATTTTCTGTAATATCCTGCCAGGCCTAAGAAGCTTCTGATTTCACTGGCATTCTTGGGTCTACACCAGTTGCTGACTAGTTCTATCTTGGCTGGATCAACTTGAATGCCTTCTTTGGATACAATGTGACCTAGGAAGGTCACCTGATCTAGCCAAAACTCGCACTTTGAGAATTTTGCATAGAGCTTCTCCTGCTGAAGGATCTGCAGCACTATCCTCAAGTGTGTAGTATGGTCCTCTGGAGTCTGTGAGTATATGAGAATATCATCAATAAATACAATGACGAATTTATTGAGATACTCCCTGAAGATGTGGTTCATCAGCTCCATGAAGACTGCTGGAGCATTGGTTACTCCAAAAGGCATTACTACAAATTCGTAGTGGCCGTATCTTGTCCTGAAGGTCATCCTGGGGATGTCACTTTCTTTAACCTTTAGCTGATGATACCCAGAACGCAGGTCTATCTTCGAGAACACTGTAGCCCCTTTGAGTTGATCAAATAAATCATCTATTCTAGGAAGGGGGTACTTGTTCTTGATGGTTACCTTATTCAGAGCTCTGTAGTCTATGCACAGACGCATAGACCCATCCTTCTTCTTGACGAAAAGTACAGGAGCTCCCCATGGTGAATGACTCGGGCGGATGAAGCCCTTGTCTAGTAGCTCCTGGAGTTGCTCTTGTAATTCTTTCAGCTCTGCAGGAGACATATGATAGGGGGCCTTCGAGACCGGACCGGTACCTGGCACTAGCTCGATCTCGAATTCCACTTCTCTATTGGGAGGTAGTCCAGGTAGTTCTTCTGGGAATACTTATGGATATTCGCAGACTACCCGTACATCCTCCTGCTTGAGTTCTTTCTTTGCTTCTGAGTCCACTACGTGTGCAAGAAAACCAGCACACCCTTGCTCTAGCATCTGGTGGGCTGCCAAGGCTGAGAGAAATTTCTGAGTCTTCCTCCTTGGGGCTCCTTGAAACTCGAATGGTGGTTCTCCTTCTGGGCTGAAAACCACCTTCCTTCTACGGCAGTCCACTGAAGCGATGTACTTACTGAGGAAATCCATGCCCAGTATGATGTCGAAGTCATGCATCGCAAGGACTATCGGATCGACATATAGCTCTCGGTCTGAAATCCTGATTGGCACAGCCCGGAGCCGCTGGGTGGATTCCATGATTTCCCCTGAAGGGAGAGTTGTCAGAAATCTGGACTCCCAACTCTCTGCAGGCACCTGTAACTTACTAGCAAAATGTACTGATACGAAAGAATGGGTCGCCCCAGTGTCAAACAGTGTAGTAGCTAAATGTTGAAAAATAACTATTTGACCTGTTACGACAGTGGAGGCGCTGGCAGCTTCTTCCTTCATGAGGGAAAAGACTCTGGCATTGGTTGGAACTGGTGCTACTTCCAACCCTCCTTGACTGATCTGAGGTCCCTCCAGTATAGTAGGTATGTAATGTAACTGAGGCTTGCCTCCATACTGTACGGACTGCTGAGGAAGTATCTTAAACTTGTTTGGGCAGTCTCTGGATCTGTGTCCCTCTTGTCCACATGAGTAGCATCCAGTTACACCCAAAAGGCATGCTCCTGGATGGGTCCTCCCACACTTAAGACAAGGTGGATACCTAGCTTGCTTGTTCTCTGGGTTTCCTTTTTGGCTGCCAGGCCACTGCTTCCTTTTGTGGTTTTTGCTCTTCCAGTTCTGGCTATTTGGCTGAGGCTTCTGGCCTCCAGTTGTCTTGTTCTCAGTCAGGACTGGCTTCTGCTATGCTTGCTGTGCCTTGATGCTATTCAGGTAGTGCTCTGAGATTAGAGCACTACTGACCAACTCCTCGCTGGTCTGGGGTCGGTGCGTCCCGCTGTTCACGTTGAGTGCTATTTCAGGGTTCAGCATGCGGAGCATCAGTCTGACTCACTCCTTCTCTGTGCTGACTAGCTCTGGGCAGAGGCGAGCTAGTCTGTTGAACTTCGCGACTGCTTCTCCCACTGGTAGGCTACCTTGTCTGAACTCCATGAAGTCCTCGTAGTGCTTGTTGGTAACCCGCATGTGGAAGAACTCCTCATAGAACTCTTGCTCGAAATCTGCCCAGCTCATCTGGTTGACTATCCTCTTACTCTTGACTCGCTCCCACCACATACGAGCGTCTCCAGTTAGGCAGAAGGAGGCACATTTGACCTTCTCGACTTCTGGCTAGTCAAGAAGCTCCATTGTGCTCTCTAAAGTCTTGAACCAAGCCTGGGCATCCCAGGGCTCAGTCGTGCCTGAGAAACTTTCAGGTTTTAGCCTCTGCCACTGGACGAGGTATACTTCTTGTCTTCGGTCCACGGCAGGGGTCTCCTGTGTGACTGGTGGAACTTTAGCCACCACTGGAGTTTCCACTCCTGCTGTGGGTGGTGTGGGGGGCTCTGGGTGCTAATTTGCCATCAGTGTGGCGATGGTCTTCTGTTGCTCTGAAATCTGAGCTTGCATTTGAGTAATGACCGCCAACAGGTTTGGCTGTTCTGTGCCAGGCTCATTGTTATCTTGAACTGGGGTTCCGTTCCTTGCATTAGGAGCTCGGCCCCTTCTTGCCATCTAATAATGTATAAGGGAACAAGAAATCACTACTACCTCTCTAGGTATAAACTTGTCTTCTTACTTAGTAACCTAATATCCATTCTAGGGATTAAACATGATTCTGTGATACTAAGGTATTAAACATGTTTCCTTGTTCTATGCACATGTGAGTAAGTACTTAAGCATTTCTCTATACTGAAGTTCAGTAAAGGAGCAATAGAAAAACTGAAACTTAAGCTTTCTTACTTGAAGACGGCAAGGTTGATGCTGATGTGA
>JAGFNQ010003216.1:30592-53964 GCA_024364735.1 Boesenbergia rotunda | reverse complement strand
CATATTGTTCAAGAAGCATGTTTGCACATTCGAGATTTTGTGAGCTAGATAGTACTTACTAAGCTTTTTGCTTACTAGTTGCATTTCCTCTTACTGCAGATAAAGGTAAAGGCAAGCAATTCTGAAGGAAGGCGACGAGGCGGTGCTGAGTAAAGTGTGTGTGGTGGCTGATTTTGGAGAGATCCTTAGACGAGACAATTTAGTTATTGAATTACAATGTTTTAGTTTATTCAAATTCCAAGTTTTGCTTTATGGAGTTTAGCGAACATTTAAGCTTTGGATAGTTTTACATGCTCAATTTCGTAGAATAAAGATTCCATGCCATTTCATTTAGCATACATATCCTTATGATTGCATTGGATGAGTAGAAGTGTGAGTAGTTTGAGATATTGATACTTTATTGGAGTTATTAATGCATGTGCCAAAGATAGGACTAGTTTCCCTTTAAATCAAGTTTTATTGCTCAATTATGCTTAGAAAAGTCGCCTTCTCATTTCATGATGTTTTAGCAATGTTATAGAATCTTGCATGATGAGTTTAAATGGTTAGAAGTTAAGTTTGGTACAAACTCTAGCCTAAAGTTTAAATAGTTTTTCATAACTTGCTAAATCTCGCAAAAGTCCTAATTTCGAGTTTATGGATTCGTTTTGGTTGGCTAAATTGTTTAGGAAACTGGTATAGAGTATAGAAATGGTGTCATGATTTTATATGGCTCGAAAGTATAGGTTTGGTGGAGTTTTGAAACAAGTTTCGAAACCTGAATTTCAGATTTCAGGCTTATCAGTCGACTGATACAGTATCAGTCGACTGATACCCGTAAGCTGAGTTGGGCGAGGCAAGTTTCAATAAGTAATTTCTTACGAGTTTTTGAGAAAGAAAGTGTGACATGGTATCATGCATGACTAATTAAGTTAGAATATCATTCTTAGATAGATTAAAAGAAAAAAAAAGATTTCCGCATTTTTTAGTCGTGCATTAGAGTCGAGAAGTAGACAAAAGTAACGATCCGTCTAAGGCAGAGAAGGCGGGTCGCTACAGGTGGTATCAGAGCAGTTCCCATTCTCCAGCATCACACACACATCAGCATCAACCTTGCCGTCTTCAAGTAAGAAAGCTTTAAGTTTCAGTTTTTCTATTGCTCCTTTATTTAATTTCAGTACAGAGAAATGCTTAAGTACTTACTCATATGTGCATAGAACAAGGAAGCATGTTTAATACCTTAGTATCACGGAATCATGTTTAATCCCTAGAATGGATATTAGAGAAATGCTTAAGTACTTACTTGATTTGCCCAAAAGTAAGTTTTGGGATTATGGCACGCAAGGTGCTTGATAAAAGTTTTGAGCAAGACCAAGGTCTTACTAAGCCCTAGAACGAGTTCTAGGATTAAGAAATGAGATAAGAATCAAGACCAAGGTCTTGTTATATCCTAAAGCAAGTTTGGGAACATTACCATTAAGTGTTAAGTTATACATTTGAGGACGTCCTAGAAAGGCCCAAAACGAGGAGCAAGCTCCTAGAGGGCAAGAGGCAACAGAGTCAGTACCCCCACCAAATCTCTTAGACGTGGTGGCTCAGTTACAGAGACAGTTAGCAGAACAACAGCAAGTTATTGCCACTAGGATGGCTAACCAGCAGGTCGTTATTATTACCTCGCCAGTGGCGAATGTAGTGGCACCAGTTGTGATCGAAGACCCATCGATTACATCTGTAGTTCGGCAAGGGGAGTAAGGCAAGAAGCGTACCTCATTCAGTAGGAGAAACGAAGCCAGGGAACTTCCCAGGCACAAGCAAACCATGGGATGCTTAAGCATGGTTCAAAACGTTGGAAAGAATAGTAGGGCTACTGGACTGGCATGAGGTAGAGAAGATAAAGTGTGCATCTTTCTGCCTTACGGGAGATGCTAGAATATAGTGGAAGAGAGTCAAGGCCAAGAGAAATGTCAGCCAGATGACATGGGCCGACTTCGAGACTGAGTTCTTCGAAGAATACTTTCACATGCAAGTAACCAACAAGCATTACGATGAATTCACGGAGTTCAGACAAGGAGAACTATCCGTGGATGAAGCAGTGAAGATGTTTAAGCGGTTAGCTCATCTGTGCCCAGAGCTAGTTAGCAAAGAAAAAGAGATAGTTAGGCTAATGCTCAAGATGTTAAGGCCTGAGATAGCGTTGAAGGGGGCTAGCGGTGTTAAGAGGCTGCAAACCTCCGAAGAACTAATAAGTAGTGCTTTGATCACTGAGCACTACTTAAACAGTATAAAGGCCACCAGAAAGGTTGAACGATGAAGTTCTTAACAACCTTACCGTCAGGGAAGTAATGGCCTCTACTGAGAGGCTAAGGGCAGTATCAATCTAGATTTCCAACCGAGAGCTCTACAGTGACTTGTTAGTCCTTGAGATGAAGGATTACGATGTCATTTTAGGAATGGACTTCTTGAGCAAGTATAATGCTTCTATAGACTGCCGCAAGAAAAAGTCAAGTTCACACCAGAAGCAGAACCTTCATTGAGTTTATTGGAGACCCAAGGAGAAAGATAAATAGGTTCCTACCTACCTTACAAGCTCAGAGAATGTTAGAGAAGGGGTGCTCTGGTTTTCTAGCTCATATAGTGGATGCGAGTCAAGGAGAAGGATTGAAGAGAGAAGAAGTGAGGGTAGTCTGTGACTATCCTGAGGTGTTTCCTGAAGAGTTACCAGGACTCCCTCCCAATCGGGAAATTGAGTTTGAAATTGAGTTGGCCCCAGGAACCAACCCAATTTCGAAGGCACCTTATCGCATGGCACCAGCAGAACTGAAAGAATTACAAGAACAATTGCAAGAGCTGCTTGACAAGGGTTTCATCCGCCCAGTCATTCACCTTGGGGAGCTCCTGTACTTTTGTCAAGAAGAAAGATGGATCTATGCGCTGTGCATAGATTACGAGCTTTGAATAAGGTAACCATCAAGAACAGATATCCTTGCCTAGATAGATGATTTATTTGATCAACTCAAGGGGCACAGTGTTCTCCAAGATAGATCTGCGATCAGGTACCATCAGCTAAGGTGAAGGAGAGTGAATCCCAGGACGGCTTCAGGACAAGATACGGCCACTACGAATTTGTAGTGATGCCTTTTGGAGTAACCAATGCTCCAGCAGTCTTCATGGAGCTGATGAACCACATCTTCAGGGAGTATCTCGATAAATTCGTCATTGTATTTATTGATGATATTCTCATATACTCACAGACTCCAGAGGACCATGCTACACACTTGAGGATAGTGCTGCAGATCCTTCAGCAGGAGAAGCTCTATGCAAAATTCTCAAAGTGTGAGTTTTGGCTAGATCAGGTGCCTTCCTAGGTCACATTGTATCCAAAGAAGGCATTCAAGTTGATCCAGCCAAGATAGAAGCAGTCAGCAACTGGTGTAGACCCAAGAATGCCAGTGAAATCAGAAGCTTCTTAGGCCTGGCAGGATATTACAGAAAATTTGTGGAGGACTTTTCTAGATAGCCTCTCCACTCACAGCCTTGACCAGAAAGAACAAGAAGTTTGAATGGTCAGATAAATGCGAGCACAGTTTTCTAGAGCTGAAGAAAGATTGACTAGTGCTCCCATCCTGACTGTTCCAGAGAGTGACAAGGCCTTTGACATCTACAGTGATGCATCCAAGATGGGCCTTGGAGCTGTCCTCATGCAAGACGGTAAAGTAATAGCATATGCCTCCAGACAGCTCAAGGACTATGAGAAGAATTACCCTACCATGACCTTGAGCTAGCAGCTGTGGTTTTGCACTGAAGCTCTGGAGACACTACCTGTATGGAGTGCAGTGCAGAATCTTCACAGACCATCAGAGTTTGAAGTACTTCTTCACTCAGAAGGATCTGAATATGAGGCAGCGCAGGTGGCTAGAGTTGGTCAAAGATTATGACTGTGAAATCCTCTACCACCCAGGTAAAGCTAATAAAGTGGCAGATGCACTGAGCAGAAAATCCTGTGCAGCACTGATGTCCCTATCATCACTGTCTCTACCACTTCAGAAAGAAATAAAAGATTTTGGAGTCGAGGTAATAATTGGGCAACTTTCTGCATTGACTCTAGAGTCAACCCTGCTTGTGATATACAAAGAAAGCAAAGTCAAGACCCAGAGATCCAGAAGATCAAGCAGGGGATCCAAGAGGCAGAAAATTCAGAGTTTCGAGTATCAGATAGTGGCATCCTCTATCTTGGAGACCGCCTTTGCGTCCCCAATGATGAGGAACTAAGAAAGAATATTTTAGAAGAGGCCCACAGTACCCCGTACTCTATGCATCCTGGTTCTACCAAGATGTACCAAGATTTAAAGAAGAGGTTCTGGTGGTCTGGACTCAAGCGAGACGTGGCCAGATATATCAGTACCTGCTTGACCTGCCAGAGAGTCAAAGCAGAACACCAGAGACCAGGAGGAGTTCTACAGCCACTTCCCATTCCAGAGTGGAAGTGGAAAGAGATATCCATGGATTTTATCACAGGTCTCCCAAGGACCACCCATGGACACGATGCAATATGGGTGATAGTGGATAGATTGACCAAGTCTGCCCACTTCCTAGCCATCAAGTTATCGCATTCGGTAGAGCAGTTAGCACAGCTGTACGTGAAGGAAGTAATCAGGCTTCACGGAGTTCCGAAGTCGATCGTTTCTGACAGAGATGGGCGGTTCATCTCCCATTTTTGGAGGTGTGTTCAGGACGCCCTAGGCACCAGACTTCAGTTCAGCACAGCTTTCCATCCCCAGACAGATGGACAAACAGAGAGAGTAAATCAGATTTTAGAAGACATGCTCAGCGCTTGTGCGTTGGACTTTAAAGGTAGTTGGTGCAAATTTCTGTGCTTAGCTGAGTTTGCCTACAACAATAGCTATCAGGCCACCATCAGGATGGCGCCTTATGAGGCATTGTATGGCAGGAAATGTAGATCACCCATATATTGGCAAGAAGCTGGTGAGAAGAAAGAGATGGAGTCAGGACTAGGCAGCCAGACTGAGCTTATAGATGAGACCACTCAGGCTATCCAGACGATCCGCCAGAGGATTGAGACTGCCCAGAGTAGACAGAAAAGTTATGCTGACACCCGCCGTAGGCCACTGGAATTCCAAGTTGGAGATTCAGTATTTCTCAAGGTCGCTCCTATGAAGGGAGTGATGAGATTTGGTAAAAAGGGCAAGCTAAGTCCTCGCTACATAGGACCCTACAAGATCATAAAGAGGGTTGGTAAGGTAGCATATGAGTTGGACTTACCAGAGGATATGTCAGCTATCCACAGTACATTTCATGTCTCCATGCTAAAGAAGTGTATTCACGACCCTAGCCAAGTGATTCAGCCTCAGTCAGTACAGATCCAAGAAGATCTTAGCTATGAGAGCAGACCGACACAGATAGTGGACAAAGCAGTTAAAAGATTAAGAAACAAAGAAGTGCCACTAGTGAAGGTCATCTGGCAGAATCAAAAGCATGAAGAGGCTACTTGGGAACGTGAGGACAGCATGAGAGAGAGATATCCAGAATTATTCTAAGTTCGAGGACGAACTTTTCATAAGGTATGGGGGATTGTAACGCCCCAAAATTTCCATTTTTAGTTCTTAAAGTCCTTAGAATTATTTAAAAATGGTTTAGAAATATTCTAGATATTTTTAGGAATTTTTAGAATATTTTTATGGAATTTTCCGAGTCGTTTAGTATTTTTAAAAAAGGAAAAACGTTTAAGGGCAGCAGGGGTTCGAACCCGCGACCAGCAAGTGACCAGGCGCGCGCGTGACCAGCTGGGCTGGTTGGTTTTGTTGAAATAAACTGGGCGAAACAATAGATAAGGTATATTTAGGTCAATCCGCCCCATAAATATAAATAGATAAGTTAAGAGAGGAAATTGGATTTTTTTGGTTTTCTCTCTTCCTCACCCTAGCCGCGCGACCCTTCCCCTCTCCTCTCTTGGGCGAAACAACACCAAGGCCAAGAGGGCCGGCCAAGGCTCTCCTCCGAGAGATATTCCTATATTCGGGATCCCCGCGACGAGAGGAACACGTAGGCGCGAAGAATTCTCCGAGATCTCAAGTTTCTCCCGAACCTCCGACGCCGTTCTTGGTTGTAAGTCCAAGATATCAAGGTAAGTACTGCTCACCTGCAGTAAGAGACGGTTTTTCCGCGAGAATTTCCTTTAAAAGTTTTAAAAGAGATAGTTTCTTTAGTTTATGATTTTTTTTGCATGTGATCTTAGTTCATTATATGCTTATATATGTTGATTAAGTACCCTATGTGAGTTTAGGGTCCAAGAAAAGCTATGAGAAAAGAAAAGAGAAGATAAAGATAAGAAAAGAAAAGGCCAAGGCCTTAAGAAATCCCCAAAAGTCAAGACTTAGGGATTTTAGCACGCAAGGTGCTCGAGAAAATGCCAAGGCATTTACAGATAAGAAAGAAAAGAAAGAAAAGCTATTTTATTTTCTAAGGCCAGTACCCGGCGTCCAAGGGCGTCGTTAAAGAAATCCAGGTGTCCAATTCCAAGGTCTTGGCCCTGGTAGACCAAGGTCTGCTCTATTAGGATTGGTGGCTCGCTACCCCAACCTTTTAGGGAACGCGCATATGAGATGGTACTTACGTCTTCAGTGGATCCAAGTGATTATTATTTTCAAGTATATGCTTTAGCAAAGTTTTCTAAAGTTTAAAGAGTTTTCAAAAAGTTAAAGAATAACTAAAGTTTCAAGTTGAGCCAAGAAAAGCAAGTTGAGATTTATTAATGCTTGAGTATGCATGTTTTGAGTTATACATGTTTAGTTTAGTTTTCTTTCAAGCATATAAGTATCTCATATGATTTCATATTGTTCAAGAAGCATGTTTGCACATTCGAGATTTTGTGAGCTAGATAGTACTTACTAAGCTTTTTGCTTACTAGTTGCATTTCCTCTTACTGCAGATAAAGGTAAAGGCAAGCAATTCTGAAGGAAGGCGACGAGGCGGTGCTGAGTAAAGTGTGTGTGGTGGCTGATTTTGGAGAGATCCTTGAGACGAGACAATTTAGTTATTTGAATTACAATGTTTTAGTTTATTCAAATTCAAGTTTTGCTTTATGGAGTTTAGCGAACATTTAAGCTTTGGATAGTTTTACATGCTCAATTTCGTAGAATAAAGATTCCATGCCATTTCATTTAGCATACATATCCTTATGATTGCATTGGATGAGTAGAAGTGTGAGTAGTTTGAGATATTGATACTTTATTGGAGTTATTAATGCATGTGCCAAAGATAGGACTAGTTTCCCTTTTAAATCAAGTTTTATTGCTCAATTATGCTTAGAAAAGTCGCCTTCTCATTTCATGATGTTTTAGCAATGTTATAGAATCTTGCATGATGAGTTTAAATGGTTAGAAGTTAAGTTTGGTACAAACTCTAGCCTAAAGTTTAAATAGTTTTTCATAACTTGCTAAATCTCGCAAAAGTCCTAATTTCGAGTTTATGGATTCGTTTTGGTTGGCTAAATTGTTTAGGAAACTAGTATAGAGTATAGAAATGGTGTCATGATTTTATATGGCTCGAAAGTATAGGTTTGGTGGAGTTTTGAAACAAGTTTCGAAACCTGAATTTCAGATTTCAGGCTTATCAGTCGACTGATACAGTATCAGTCGACTGATACCCGTAAGCTGAGTTGGGCGAGGCAAGTTTCAATAAGTAATTTCTTACGAGTTTTTGAGAATGAGAGTGTGACATGGTATCATGCATGACTAATTAAGTTAGAATATCATTCTTAGATAGATTAAAAAGAAAAAAAAAAGATTTCCGCATTTCTTTTGAGTCGTGCATTAGAGTCGAGAAGTAGACAAAAGTAACGATCCGTCTAAGGCAGAGAAGGCGGGTCGCTACATCCTCTTCCTTGTGCGTGAGCTCCTCCTGCGACCCCTCTTCCTGCGCATGGCTTCTCGCGATCTTCTCCCTGCGTGAGAGTTCTTCTTCTTGCTGTTGTTGTTTTCAGCAAGCTTGTCTCCGGCGAGCCAATTCTCTCTTGTGCAAGTCTCTCACGCGCGTGGATTCTCTCTTGCGCGTGTTTTCTCTAAACAAATCAAAAATGACACCTAAGTAAGCGTTTTTGTTAGCATTCATTACAGATCAGTTCATAGATTATGTATTTGGGCTAACCATGGTCTTTCTTTTAGTGTTCTTCTGTTGTGCCGTGACTCTATGAGTTTGCCGTGACCTCCCTTGTCTTGACCTAATATTTTACTGATCAAATCTCATCTCATCTGATCAATTCCTTAGTTTATGACTAATTTGATCAATGTCTTACCTTATGTTCACTGATTGGGTCATTGCTACACCTTGTTTTGTCCAATTTGATCAAGCCTTAATCTTGTGATCTTTTAATTTGTGTCATGATCAAATCTATTGCCAGGATCAATTTGTCAAACCTTTTGAAAATCATCCAAGGGAAAAGAACCCGTGGAGGGAAGCTCAAAGGGCAAAGGCCCTTCATCATCTACACCTCCTTCAAGACCTCCACCACCTCCACATACCAGATTTCAAAATATTCATTATGCGTTAGCTTTTCAATGGCACACTTTCAAACTTATGCCATGCCGATCTGTGGACCAAACCTTTATTTATGAACATTATCCGACAGTACGGCAAATCATTGAACACTATAAACTTCAATCCATTCTTATCCTTGAGAGGCCAATCAACTTTGATTTGGTTTCCAAATTCTATAATAACATGGTCAGTGGAGAGGGCTCGGTATGAAGGACACGTGTCGCCAATATCGATCTCGATTTCAACAGATCAGACTTCATTGCATTTCTTGATTATCGACGATCGAATAATGATTTTTCACCCTACCCTTATCTACCGAATCCTCTACCAGTTCCTTTCGATGGAGTTACACCTGACTCTATTCATGAGTACTTCTTTGGTCATCCCAGGTCAAGGGGTTACGGTGAGCCCGCCGGTGATTTCCCTACATTTGCTGCTCTCCACCTTTCCCCCATAGATTATGTCTTGTTTAAGATGATCACTAACTGTCTCATCCCTACTACTTCAAAGCACTTAGATGAAATTCACCCATTCCACTGCTTGATGCTCTACGGGATGCATCGACGGTTAGACATTGATATCGTGACGTTCATTTACTTCTCCATCATCGTCCATAGTCAGATGTACGGTCAGATAGTTTACATGCCGTTCGGCCATATCATCACTTCCTGGCTGCAGTCAGTAGGTATCGACATTTCACAGGGCAGCATTGTACCCATGGTTCGACAGGACTGTCGACATGATCGTCGCATGTTGGCCCAGTCTGGCATTGTTGTCGGACCGCAGGGGCTGAGGTGGAAGGATCGGCTACGTGTGGGGGAGTTACCGGGAGCAGCCCCTGATGAGGAGCCATCCGTTATTGCTAAGGATTACGACGAGTGGGATCCTGATCTTCGCTAGCAGGTTGCGGAGCTAGAGCGGACGATGCAGTGTGAGTTACATATTTCTGAGCTCTGGCAACAGGAGGTTAGCTCAGAGTTTCGATCCTTCGATCCCCGACTAGACGCTCTAGCATCCGACGTTTCTGGGATCTGCTCACTGCAGGAGACGTGGTATGAGGAGTGGTACCATCATACATTTCCTAGAGCTGCGACCTCCAGCAGCACTCCACCAGGGGATGTTATATGTATTGATGATTCATCGGATGATGACCCCGCTGAGGGTTGATGTTATTTGACTGTTTGGATTGTATGACTCTATGGTTATATGCCTCTGATTTATATCTGATTTATATGCTTAATGTTAGTTTTTATGATTGTTCATATGATTGCTATCATTATGTATGCCTTAATATGCATTGCTATGCTTATGACTTCATATGATTGTTTTGCCATACCTTATCTTTATCATATGTTTTCATATGCCTTCAAAATTATATCAAATATTTTGTTATTTTGGGAAACCCCTGGGGTTGAGGGGGAGTATGTTTAAACTTAACAACCTATCTACACCCTTTTCAGTGTTTGACAAAGGGGGAGAGTGTGGTTGGTTAAGTTTAGGATGATCATGTTGTAGGGGGAGGATCCTGATCCCCCTATGATTCTGAAATTTGAGAAAATTGACTTCGAATTCCTAAACATAAAATCGGGTTGTTAAACAACAAAAAAGGGGAGATTGTTGATGCAGTCTTACCCTGATTGTTATTTTGGTGTTGACACCGATTTTAGTTTAGGTTGATTATGATTATGATTAAGTCCTGATCGGGTATTAGGCACGGTGTTGAAAAGTCCTAACCTGGAGGGATAGGTATGAGAAAATCCTAGCATGGAGGGCTAGGTGTGAAAAATCATAGATTGGAGGGCTAGGTGTGGAAAAGTCCTAACCTGGAGGGTTAGGTGTGAAAAATCCTAGCTTAGAGGGCTAGGTGTGGAAAAGTCCTAACCTGGAGGGTTAGGTGTGGAAAATCCTAGCTTGGAGGGTTAGATGTGAAAAGTCCTAACCTGGAGGGTTAGGTGTGAAAAAGACCTGGCTTGGAGGGTCAGGTCCTAGCCTGGAGGGCTAGGTTGATAAAATCCAGGCTTGGAGGGCCAGGTCCAAGCTTGGAGGGCTAGATTGATGAAATCCTGGCTTGGAGGGCCAGGTCCTAGCTTGGAGGGCTAGGTTTATGAAATCCCGGCTTAGAGGGCTAGGTCCTGGCTTGGAGGGCTAGGTTGATGAAATCCTGACTTGGAGGGTCAGGTCCTAGCTTGGAGGGCTAGGTTGGATGAAATCCTAGCTTGTAGGGCTAGGTTGGAGTCCCTGGATCGGTCTGGTGACCAATCAGGGAAGTTGGCACGGTGCTCCTTCGTGGATTGGTCTGGTGACCGATCCAGCGACGACTGATCGGACTGGTGACCGATCAGGGAGCACACAGTGAGGTTGGGAACCTACTGCTCGGCTCCTGATCGGTCTGGTGACCGATCAGGGAGCATGCAGTTCGTTCACTGCTCTGCTCCTGATCGGTCTAGTGACCGATCAGGGAGCATACAGTGGGGTTTGGTTCCCCTTACTGTTTGGCTTCTGATCTGTCTGGTGACCGATCAAGAACACTGTTCGGATTGGTCTGGTGAACGATCAAGTGTCCCGAGTTCCTTACTATGATCGATCAGGACAGAGCCTGATCGGTCTGAGCATGCCCTGATCGGTCTGGTGACCGATCAGGAGGGTTGGACTGCGAAACTAAGAAATCACCCTGCAAAGGGGTGGATCGGTTTGGTGACCGATCCACAACTTGGGATCGGTCTGGTGATCGGTCCCCAAGAGTCCCAGAGAAATCACGATTTCTGATTGAGCGTTGGGGACCGATCAGGATGGAGCTTGATTGGTCTGAACCCACCCTGATCGATCTGGTGACCGATCAGGAGGCTCTATGATCGGTCCGGTGACCGATCACTTTAATTCAAAATGTACTGTCAGACGCTCTGATCGCGTCTGAACACATCTGATTCCCTGTGCTTAATCTCTGATACTTGATTCTATGCTTCATATGCTGTGCTAATGCTCTGATTAAGTGTGCAGGTGACAGGGATGGATTCAAACACTCAATGAGAGTCAATGGAAGCCTTTCCTTGTAGTAGGTTTGTCCATTTGCCATCTCAGGTTACAACGGCTGGAGCTGCTGACTGGATCTTGGCTGAGGGAAGCTCAGTGAGTCCAGGGAGAGCTCAGTAGTAGGCTGGATGTTGCAGGTGAGTAGCTGGAGGCTACAGTGAGATGGCTGTGACCTGGGATCAGCAGAGGAGACTTAAGTGCTGGGTGGCAAACGAGTCTCAACAACAGAAACTCAGTTCTCTACACATAGAAGTCTTGCGACAACTTGTGCTCTTGCGACAATTTTGTTCCATCTTGAGCAAGCAACTGTGATCTTTGAGGCAACCATCTGTTACTGAGCACTTGGAAGAAGAAACAATAGGCTTGGTGAGTCTATCAGCGAGAAGACAGAAGAAGAGTGTTCTTGCGTGAGATCTGCGCTGGGTGGAGCTCGGGAGAAGTTCTCCTTGTGTTCTTGTGGTTTCAAGTGCTAAGTAAGATCCTTCTTGTGTTTCCTGTACTTTATCTTTGATCCATTTCGAAACGCTGTGGAGAGGTTACTCCACCGAGAAGGAGGTTGCATTTTATCCGGATTTTCAGGGGCTTGATCTGTCGACGATCAAGGGATCGCCCACCTTAAGGCATTAGATAGAGCAAACGGTACAGGGGGAGTGGTTTATTCTTTTAATTTTCTTTCAAAAATGTGCTTGAAAAATCAATGTCTTTCAAAATGGTTTTCGAAAACTGTGTTTTAAATACTATTACTTATGTTTTTCGAAAACTATGCATGACAAATTACCTTCGTTTCAAAATATATTTCGAAGTTTCAAAATACATTCGAAAATTATGTCTATGTCTCATTTGATTTTGGTAAACCCTAAAAACACAGAGGAATGTCCACTTCATAATCTATAAGGACTCCAAGGATGTGTCAAATTTAGGGGGAGTCTGAATCAAAAGAAGAATTTCTGAAAATTTTTTATTGGTAATTATCTGTTTTGAAATTACAAAATAATTCCTTTGATCTAAACTAAACCCTAAAGACTTAGAGGAAGAGTACTTGTGGTCAACAAGCTTCCTAGGACTAGGTCAAGTTTTGGGGGAGGTCAAATTAAAAAAATTATTAAATATTTCAAAGCGATATATTTTCATGCATGTATTTTCAAATCCTTCTGAAAACACAAGTAAATTTCTTTCAAATATTATCATTTTTAAATATTATTATTTTCAAAATGTTTTTTTTGGATCAATTTGAAATAGTATTTCTCTTGAGCTTGGAAAATTTTCCAGGACATTTAAGGAAATGTCCTTGTAGCTAACAAGGCTTCCTAGGATTGTGTCAGACTGGAAGATAAACCAAGTCAAGTAAAATATTGTGCTTTCAAAAGTTCATATATTTTTCAAAATGTACATGCATATATTTTCAAAATACTATCATTTTGGCTTATCAAATTTGTTTTGGGAAATATTATTTACTTGAGTTGGAGAATTTCCAGGACACTTAGGGAAATGTCCTTGTAGTTAACAAGGTTTCCTAGGATTGTGTCAAACTGGAAAAGAAACCAAAGCAAGTAAAATATTATGTGTTAAAAATAATATTTTTGTAAGTACTTCCAAATGATAAGTCAAGTAATTTTCTTTAATATTTTAAAAGTACTTATGTTTTTCAAATTCATAATATTTTTCAAAGTACTTAGGTTTTTTCAAACTCATGATATTTTCCAAAAAAAAGGGGGTACTTATATTTTTCAAAAATACATAATATCTTTCAAAGTGACTTATATTTTTTTCAAAGATACAGATATTTTAAAAGGACTTGCATCTTTCAAAATCACTTGCATTTTTTAGAGTATATGCATTTTTTAAAATATTCAAAACAAGTAAACTTATTGATTAAATATTTTTTGTTGCTTGTCATGCATGGACTCAATCAGAATATACACTTAACTCCAATTCTATTTTTTTTAGCATCAATTCTTCATTCTTTGAAAAATTTTGTAACTCAGAAAGTATCATAACTCTTACTGAGGATTATCTTTCGCTCAAATATTTATGTTTTCAAAACCCTTAAGCTCTGAGACCACCAATTTTAAATCTTCTTTCAAAATATATTTTTCAAAAGTTCTTTATTGATATATGGCCAAGGGGGAGAGTAGGAAAAGTGAAATTAAAAATTAAATTCTTCCTTAAACTATTTTCCTTTTCAAAGAAACATTATTGAAAACTTCGAGTTGCTCTTAACTAAGAATTTTCTTTGTGATACTCAGAATTTTTTCAAAATAATTTTTCAAAACTAAAATTAGAAAATTTTTCCTTAAATTTCTTCCCTTTTTTCAATGAAACTTTATTGAAAACTTCGAGTTGCTCTTAACTAAGAATTTCCTTTGTGATACTCACAAGTTTTTCAAAATACTTTTTCAAAATTGAACTTAGAATTATTTTTTTCAAAAGTAATGAATGTTTTCATACTTAGAACCTTTTTCAAGAGTTAACAAAAAATCTTTCAAACTGAAAAATTGCATGTTTCTTTTAAAAATCTTCAAAGGGAAAATTCTAAATCAGGGGGAGCTTTACGCAATGTTTTAATGTTGCAAGGTTTTGTAACATGTTTTGTTTGAAAACTAGTTTTGAAAAAAATTGTGAACTTCTTTACTTAAATTTATTTTGGTAAAACTCAAAACTCTCTATTAAAAACATTGTTCACCCAAGTATGTTTTTGATATATGTCAAAGGGGTAGGAAAAGTCAAAGTTAAGTACTTTATAACACAAGTATTCAGGGTTTTAGGGGAAGTATGAGAAATAAAGGATTTTTTTTCAAATCTACACTTATTCTGCTATACTTCATTGATTCTTACCTTCTTTTCTTAACTGTTATAAGTTTTTACTTAACTTTGAATTGTGTTGCCATAAATCAAAAAGGAGGAGATTGTTGGTGCAGGAAGCACCATATCGAACCTTGTTTTGATATTGGCAAAGGATTCAAAGTTAAGTACTATTCATGATCTAATAAAATTAATCAAGTGTGCAGGAAAGTCCTAGTTATGTCATTATGTCATAGGCAGTAAGAAAAGTCCTGGTGTCCGAAGAGTTCCTTGAGATTGATCATAGGAAAGTCCTGGTGTCATTATGTCCGAAGAGTCCTGGTGTCATTATGTCATTATGTCATAGGAAAGTCCTGGTGTCCAAAGGGTTCCTTGAGATTGATCATTATGTCATAGGCAGTAAGAAAATTAAGCCTGATGTTGATGTTGTAGTACATTTGACATAGAAGCCAAAATGTAACACCGCGTCATCTCATCTACGTTAACCCACTTCCTATAACTCTCTCTCTCCTCTTCACTAGAACTATCAGTAGGTTGAGGAGGGCATTCTTCAAAAAGTACAAATTTGTAATCCTCTACAGTTAAGACAATATCTAGGATGCGTTTCCAATGAACATAATTAGGGTCAGTAAGTTTGTTTTCTTTTAAAATCAAACCCAGTTAGTTGAATGTCATTTTGAAAATGTCCCTAAGAATCACAAAAATCAAAACATTAGATTTCAAAATTTTTTTGATTCCTTAAACAATAAAAATTTTTAAAATCAACCAACACCTCAAAACACCAAGAATATTGCATGCCACGATAGTGTGGACATATACAAAATTCTACATTTGTAAGAGGAGGTTTTACCCATTAATTTTATTATCCTATCAACCATACATTGGACAAATAAATTAATAGTTGGTTCCTCTTTGGCCCTATAAATAATAGCAGTGACTCCGATGGGGAGTGATAGATCGAATGTGTTTGCTAGAGGGGGCTGAATAGTACTTTTCGAACACCTTTCATCCTACACGGTTAGTTGCAAGCGGAATATACAATAAAAACAATTAAACAAATACTAACCAATGCTAACACAGAAGATTTACTTCGTATCCACCCCGGACGGGTGACTAATCCAAGAATTCGTCAGTGGATCACGCCCCGGATAACCTTCGGCTAACTCTGTCACTCCTTGTGGGTGGAGAAACCTCACAACAATACTTTGGACACTATCTGAGTACAAAAGACTACTAACTCACTTTACCCAAGCGAGTTTTGTCAAGAATCTCAGCCACCACGAAGTCGTTTTTAAATACGACTCGGGCTGAAACCCTTGCTACCAGTCGACTACCCCCAGGGCAGTCGACTAGTGCCACTGAAATTCGACCGTTGCACCACAATGCTCGAATTCTCAGCCAACTCACCAGCTACCTACCAGTTGACTGCCCCCAAGGCAGTCGACTGGTCCCAGACTGAGACCCTTCTGTGAGTTTCATTAGTCGACTGCCCCAAGGGCAATTGACTTCCCTACTCACTCACCTAGGGTTTCCTTTCCCGAGTACATTCCACTCCGCACTCGATCCCTAGGACTTTCCCGAGTACAATCCCATATCACTCGTACCCTCACAACTCGACTGATCCTCATCCGCAGCCTCGACTGTTGTCTTCGCGCCCTCTTCATCTTCTGCTCCCGTCCCTCGGATGCACGCAAGCCTCCAGCTTGCCTCCATGCTATCCTTCACACATGTCTCGAAGTACATGCCCCTTAGCTCATCGTCCCTGCTCTCCAAGTTCACTCGGGTGCACACAAGCCTCCATCTTGTCTCCATGCCACCCTTCACCATACCGAGGCCGTCCATTCAAGTCCATATGTGTAACCTGTACAACCTGCACACTGAACATACACATATAAGAACACAAGGGTAAACCTAACTTAAACACTTTGCCCAAACATCAAAACACTTGGTCACTCCGGACCACAGATTGCCTCAACAATCTCCCCCTTTTTGATGTTTGGCAATACGTTTAAGTTAGGGAAGCAAGATAGTAGTCAAATAGCAAAATAATGCATATGCAATGCAAAAATGGATCCTATCCCAAGGCATCCCACACCTAACCCTCCAAGTTAGGACTTTTTCAAAACGGGTTTTTTAAAACCTATCCCAAGACTCCCCACACATTGGACTTACAAAGGCTTTTTAAGAACCTCTCCAAGGTTCCCGTTACGCCAAGAATGGAGCAACCATGCTCCCCCTTAATCTTAGCTCCCCCTAAACCTAGGGTTTCTAGCAAAGGAGTGTTTGGTTTCCCAACTTAAACCCAACACTTCTCCCCCTTTGCCTAATATCAAAAAGAACCTAACAATATCCCAATTATTGGTTCTTTCAATCCCCAATCATTATAAACAATGTGTACTAGCCCCCCATACACTTGTTTTCCATCATTTGGACACATACCCAGCTGCTGAAACAAAATTCAGCCTTGACCAGTCAACTGCCCCAGGGCAGTCGACTGATACTCTGAAAATCAGAATTTTAGCCTTTCTGACGAAATTCAGAAATGCGCAAAAATTCCACAAATCTCCAAAAATTTCTAAATTTTATGGAGATATTTGTGGTACCCATACCTACTTGGGAAAAATACATTCCAAAATGTATCTATCACCATTCTCAAGTTTGACACAAAACCCAAAACTAGCTAAAAACTTCAATCAAACCTTGCCCTAAAGTCCTAATTTTGGATTTCTCTTGATGTCTTTGCCCATGCCAACCCACAATGCGTCCCTAGCATTGATTTACATTGCAATTACACACCAAAAACTAATTTTCATGCAATATGACCCCAATGTCATATTTCCATGCATGAAACTTTAAAACACCATGCCAAAACCCAAGAATTGAGACTCAAGTCCGTCTCGAATTCCTTTGGCACACTCCATGGTCCATCTAGACCTCTAGGAGGAACCCTCCAAAGATCCATTCACCATATATCCCAAAGACTCCTAGAACTCCCCCTTGAGCTCTTAGCCCTAGCCACCTCCCTAGATGACTCAACCATCACTAGGCCACATCGGTGTTCCACCGGTGACTCTTGGCCTACAAACTTGACACTCATGACCTTAGACACCTCGTCTTTAGTTAAGTCCTTCTTTTTCCCTTTAAATGAAATTCCCTTGCCATTTTTGAACTCCCCCTTCTTGCCATAGTCATATGCTACCCTAGCATATTTCTTCCTCATTGCATAGGAGTTCTTAAATCGGTATCCCAACCCCGATCTATCATTGGTGCGGTTTAAACCACCCAACACCATATATAAACTCTTAGATCCAATTGTGAATCTCTCTAGGGTTTTCTCCAATCTATCAAGCTTTTCCCTTAAAGCTTGATTCTCCCTTTCTAGGTTTCTAAACCTCCTTTCTAGACCTACCCTTCTTTCTAGGCACATTCCTCCCCTTCTTGAGATTTTTGCCTTGATCCTTAGTTCTAGAGGTCTTTGATTTTTCATGATGCATGACCTTTCTAGGGTTTTGATCTACCTTGTTAACCCTAGTCCTATCATTATATCTAAAACCATGGTTATGCACAATTAAGTAGTTTTCATTAAGCCTAGCATGCATGGATGAATGATTTACACTATTTTCAACATTCATAGAGGAACTAACATTTGAATTGCATTTTAATTTAAGGATAGGCATTACCTCCATTACCCTTGTAGTCCCTCCTTGATGTGAGCTCCTCTTCTTTCTTTGCTCCTTCTCCCATCTTCTCAAGTGCTCCATTTTCATGAGCTCTCCACTCTTTGGGCATTTCGTGTGGTAGTGTCCTAACTCACCACACGTGAAGCATCGAATCTTCTTTTTCTTTTCTTGGGCTTCTCTATTCCTACAATTCAAGTTAGATTTAAATTGAATGGAATTAGGTTTAGATTTTACCTCCATTTTACCTTTTCGGGCACTTATCCTTGTAGTGCCCCTTTCCGTTGCAACCAAAGCATATGATGTGCTCCTTTCTCTTGGCTTTGGTGGAGGTTGAGGTTTCTTCTTCCTCTTGTATGGATGAGGGTCTCTCCTCCCCCTCAATCCTTGAAGTTGATGCTTCCTCTTCTTCTCTTGAGGATGTGGGCATTTCACTTGACGAGGTAGATGACTCTTCTTCCTCCTCTTGGTTTTCTTGGATTATTGACCGTACTTCTCCGGGCTCTTCAACTCTTTGAATTGATGTAGGGTTCTCATGATATTTTTTTAACTTATCCCATAATTCACATGCATTTTGGTATTCTCCTACATCACTCAAAATTTTATTAGGCAAAATATTTTTCAAAATACTAATTACCTTCTCGTTGGCCCGAAATTGTTCTTGTTGATCTTTGTCCCAATATCTAGGACGGAGCCTCTTTCCGTGCTTGTCCTTTGGAACTTTGAAGGGCTCTTCAAGTGCAATTCTACATTCCCACTCCATTGCGAACCACGTCTCCATTCTCGACTTCCAATACCCAAAATCATCATGGTCGTAGGGCGGTGGAGTGTAAATATCGTCCCCAAATTTGTCTTCCATATTCTTCTTCCTCTAGCATGTGCTCTCTCGGCGGTTAGTCCGATCAAGAGCGGTCCTTCACTCTGATACCAATTGATAGATTGAATGTGTTTGCTAGAGGAGGGTGAATAGCACTTTTCGAACCCCTTTCTTCCTACATGGTTAGTTGCACAGCGGAATATACAATAAAAATAATTAAACAAATACTAACTAATGCTAACACGGATGATTTACTGGGTATCCACCCCGGATAGGTGACTAATCCAAGAATCCGTCGGTGGATCACGCCCCGAATAACCTCCAACTAACTTTGTCGCTCCTTGTGGGTGGAGAAACCTCACCACAACACTTTGGACGCTATCAGAGTACAAAAGACTACTAACTCACTTTACCTAAGTGAGTTTCGTCAAGAATCTCAGCCACCACGAAGTCCTCTTTAAATAGGACTCGGGCTGAAACCCTCGCTACCAGTCGACTAGCCCCAGGGCAGTCGACTAGTCCCAGACTAAGTCTCTTCTATAAGTTTCATCAGTCGACTGCCCCAAGGGCAGTCGACTTCCCTACTCACTCACCTAGGGTTTCCTTTCCCGTGTGCATTCCACTCCGCACTCGAACCCTAGGACTTTCCCGAGTACAATCCCACAGCACTCGTACCCTCATGACTGGATTGACTCCTCATCCACAGCCTCGACCGTTGTCTTCGTGCCCTCATCATCTTCGGCTCTCGTCCCTTGGATGCACGTAAGCCTCCAGCTTGCCTCCATGCTATCCTTCACGCATGTCTCAAAGTTCGCGCCCCTCAGCTCATCGTCCCTGCTCTCCAAAGTCCCTCGGGTGCACACAAGCCTCCAGCTTGTCTCCATGCCACCCTTCACCGTACCGAGGTCGTCCAGTCAAGTCCATATGTGTAACCAGTACAACCTGCACACTCAACATACACATATAAGAACACAAGGGTAAACCTAACTTAAACCCTTTGCTCAAACATCAAAACATTTGGTCACTCCGGATCACAAATTGCCTCAACAGGGAGGATACTATTATTTGCATCTAAGTGTATACCATTACCTGGTACCAAGGCAATTACTTAGGATTATGTCCCTTCCGATGGGGAAGATCACATGCTCCTAAATAATTCCCTATAACCCCTTTTGACCTAGTGATCCGCAAAACAAACTCATCCGATATGGAGGAAGGCACTCAGAGCCAACGCGCAAGTTTATTCACATCACTAATCAAAAATGTAATGGAGGTCACGGGAATTAAAATCAAACCCTCTCCCACTTAGTTATTTACATTGAGGAATTTTTCCTAGCAATCACAACATGCATATTAAAACAAAAGCAATAAATATGGAAAGAATATAATTTCCAACTATCATGGCCTTTTGTCTTCCATTACGCCTCCCGTCGTGTCGCCATCGCGTCTCCTCCTTCTAGATCCATGCACAAGCCATCATAGGAGCTCTGAGCCGAGATAAAAAATTATTTTTAATTTACATCCATTGATCCTATACTCCACGAAGGAGTGTACAAAAATCTAGATCAAAAGTAAACTAAACATAAAGAGCGGCTAAACTATGTCGTATTTAATTAGAAAAATTAAATACTAATCTAGCCTCGTCAACCCCGAGGATTAAAAAAATATTACAAACACACAATCACAACCAATCACATACACACATATGTCCATAATAGTGGGTCTTATGCCTGCAAAAAAAAGTTAGCCTACGTACATCCTACTATTATCTGGCAAAAAATATATGATTAAATTGCAGAAAGTAACCGAATCCAAACACACAAAATCAGAAACTTGCGCTCTGATACCAATTGTTGGGTTTTAGGCCCTTGGATGGTGTGCATGGATCTATCCGTTGTTGTGTCACCGAATTAAAATTTCATTAATTGAAATTAATCCGTACACATACGAAACTTCCAAGTGACCGTTTCTTAGTCGTGCTAGTGACTTGAGCAATCGCTTGAACAGAACTTGTTGTTCAAACAATTCAACTTTTCAAGTCAGATAGCCACGGAAAAGACAACGATGTAAGATCACCGATTTTTGTGTTTACAATCGGGGTCCAAGTTAATTAACAAATAACTAACTACATTGACAAGGCAAGAAATAAAGAACAAGAACAAGAATTGAACAAAAACAAAACTTGTACCTCTTGATCTTCTATTGTATGACCTTCCTCCTCTAGGACGTCGTGTTGGCGATAATCTACCAAGAGTTGAAGCCGCCTAGACCACTCTTCTCTTCTCTCTTACATGCGCCAACCTCCAAGAGGAAAGACCCTCTTCTCCTCTTCTCTTCTTTGTCGCCGGCCACCACCACCTTCTCCTTCTTTGTGTCGCCGGCCACCAAGGAGGAATCACCTCCAAGATAGCGTCACCTCTTGAGAAGGAGAAGGAAGAATCAAGAGAAGAGGAAGCTCTCTTCCTCTTCTTTGTGTTGCCGCCGAAACCCTAGGGAGAGGGGAGAGGGGTGTCGGCCAAGAGAGAACCAAGGAAAGAAAACCAAGGAAGAGTTATAAAACCAAAGAAGTTATTATTTTGGATCTAGGCTTCATGAGGTATTTATAGGCTACAATAGGGACCATGAGGAGGAGTTGGTTCTTGGCCACCTAACGGATTTTTTTTAACCACAAGAATTTTTATCCACAAAAATTTTTTAGTCACAAAAAATTTTTTAGCTACAAAAATTTTAGCCACAAAATCGGATCCGTTAATAATGATCCAATCTACTAGAGGATCATTATTGAATTACATCACCAACCCCCATAATAAAATATGGGCTCCAATATATTATTTGTACAAAATTCTTCCCGTGTTTAAGATATCGTATGTTCGTTAATTAATTAATTAATCTAGCAATTAATTAATTAACTTCTAACTCCATGAGTAGTACCACTAAACCTTATTATCATGCTGACCAAGTCCACCTGCAGGGGTTACATGATAAACTTTAAGAGCTCCTCAAGGGGACATCATCATCCTAAAATAGGGCACGGTTTCCTCCTATAATCAACGGCACACCATGCAAATAATTCTATTTCCCAATTTACGGAGCCTATCAATTTAATGAATAAATCTCGCCCACCGGTAAATCAAAGAAATAAATACTATGTACATGTGCCCGTTATTATATCAGGATTAAGAGCATGTACAAAATAATATCTTGAGGTCCGATTCAATTATGTAGTCAGTATAAATTGATTCACCTCAAAGTTGGCCCGCTCAATACACTCAGAGTGTACTAGTGTAACTCTATGGTCAAGACAGAGCATATCAAATTACACTACAACCATGCCAATGGTTTGTCCAAGACCATCTAGGTTGTGAGCCTCTTCTTATACTCTATAAGGGACTGATAACATGATCTTCTGTGTGACACCACACACCATGTTATTTATAGTGTAAAGTATTAGACAACATGCACCCACATATATACAGATATAAATGTGTTTCTTATTCCAAAATGTAGATGTTCATATAAAAAGGCTAGACTCTTAGTATACATCCTAATAGGGCTCATATCTCAGGGAAACCGATGGTCGCCATCATGCAATAGCACAGCACTAATAGCTCAATCAAAATAGAAAAACCTGACTGCGACAGATTTAGACCCTAAGGGAGTCGATGATCGCCAGTGTGCAATCGTATAGTGCCTACAGGTCAATATTCTCCCATAAGGGTACCAACCTCTTAACTCTAACTAGATCCTCAACCATGTATCGGTAAGAAATGTATAGGTCTAACATAGGTATCATGATCTATCAATCATACTACTAGGTATACATGCAAGGTATATCTAGGAATGAACCAAAATATTAATATAAAGTGAGCTACCACTATATCTAAGCGCATGCACGCAAGGTAATTATCGAGACTATTTGGAACTACCATGAGTTATCTCAATGTGTAAGCAATAGATATCAAGTAATGATATACAAAACAGGTATAACATATAAACCTACTATTATCTATAACAAACTATGAACAATAATATGACAATATCTAAAAAGATAAGTCAGAGGTACCTGCCTTACAGTATGAGTCCATATACGTAGCGAAATCTCGTTCGGATGTCCGTATCAACTAAGTGTCCTATATCAATACATGTTATTTAGATAAGTACATATGAAATAAATAGCTAAATCTAATCCTAGCACTATTGTAGACCAGATAATGAATCAATCCCTAACCAAACCAACCTCCCCCAAGACATCCACCTCATAGCTCCAAGAGAACAGAGCTAACCTTTTATTCTAAACAGAATTACTACCATTCACCATTATTTTTACATGGTATCACACTAAACTCAACCGAACCCAAAACTAAGGTATTATTCCTCTTCAAATTCGCCCAACAACTACACCACGTGGTACGAAGCTTCAAACCCAAAACAAAAACCATGTCTACTCACCAAACAAGATTAAATAATTAAGCTACCAATACAACAATTATTCACACGTCGTAAACCAAAGCGTA
>JAGFNQ010003216.1:0-25812 GCA_024364735.1 Boesenbergia rotunda | reverse complement strand
TGGAAGGTTTCCGGAGCGAGGCGCGAGAGCAGAAGAGCATAGAAGCGTTGATTGAAAGTGTTGTTTGAAGCTTGGGGTCGAGGGCCCTTTATATAGGGCCTGGGGGCGCCCGGGACGTCGGGGGCGCCCCCCCATGTGGCGGTCGATCCGTCTCCAGTGCGGTCAACATCTGATCCCTTCAAAATCGGCATCAGGTTTGACCGGGGTGTTGGGACCGGGTGCATGTTGAGATGGATACTGGTTCGTAATTTAAAAAAATAATTACGTGCAGCGGAAGAATTAGCATAAATAATTTCTCAAATTATTTTTAACCACGTATCTAGTATGCAACCTTATGATGTGTGGACATGATCATAAATTAAAATTTTGTAGAAAGTAAACTAATTTACTCAATACCTCGCGTAACTCGAAGTAAGGGACGAGATCCAACCGTAGCGTCCCTTGGAAGCTCCACCTCTATTCGCGTCCACGCCGAGTTCTCTTCGGGATGACTTTGCAAAGCCATGAGTTTCGTGCCGACAAGAACTACTAGATTCTCCAAAGGCACAACTAGAATATCAAGAGAAAGAGATGGAAACTAACCACCAAGTAACGAAATCAAGATTCCGTGAAGGAAGGAAGGAGTCGCGACCCGCTTCATCTTGGTGGTGGCTCACGGCAAGGGAAGGTGGCGCCTGTAACGCCCACCTTTTTCCCACACCTCGTGGTGTGGCGAGGGAGGCGTCGTTACGCTAAACATACATGTGCATAAACATCTTAATGCAGCGGAATCATTTTTTTTCTAAACATGCTTTTAACCATGCAACTAAACACATGGAACATCTATACATGGCATCATGACTTAACCATTCCATAGCTTATTCATAGTCATCATAAGTAGTATGTACTTGTCCATAAACATAGCATCATGAGTCCTAAGTCATCCATTAGTCATAACCATAAAACATAGCATAAAATTTTAAGGAAACATTTTTCACCCAAGACATGCATTATGTGAGAATATAAGAATCTTTTGCCAAGTCACTGCTACACACACACACATGCTTCTGCCTCTCCTGCGGCTTCCCTTAATAGCTTCTTGCTTGATCTGCGGTACGAGGAAAATAAACTATAAGCACATAGGATTAGTAAAACCCTTTCCTACTCACTAAAACCATACGTTGCTTCAACATAACATATCAAGCATCTGACATAACATAACTTCGAGCATGAACATAAGCATAGTTATACATGGCATAAATGAACATACATGAACATGACTTAATATATCAAGCAACGTATACATAACATAAAGCATACCTACATGACAATAAGCATAAGCATATCAAGCATGGCATAAATCTTAACATACATGTACATGAGCACACCTACGTGAACATGAAACATACTTATACATGACATGGTTCTTAGCATACATGAACATAAAGCATACTTATATATGACATAATTCTTAGCATACATGAACATAAGGCATACTTATACATGACATAATTCTTAGCATACATAAACATAAGGCATACTTATACATGACATAATTCTTAGCATACATGAACATAAGGCATACTTATACATGACATAATTCTTAGCATACATGAACATAAGGCATACTTATACATGACATAATTCTTAGCATACATGAACATAAGGCATACTTATACATGACATAAGTTATGAGCATAAACACACAACATAAAATATACTTACCCTGGCGCGATGCATAACATGGATGTATGAATGAGTCAAATGCATTTACTACATAAGGATGCTTAGTTTTTAAAACATACTTTTAAGTGCTTAACATAAACATAACATCATTGGGGTCCTCGGCTTGTACCACATACATACATCATAAGCACACATCCCTAGGTAGATATGAGGTAGCTAGCCTCAACCTACTAGGGTAAGGACAGCATAGTCGGTAGTCCTAGAATCGGGGCGTTCTTAAGGTGCCCATCCCTGTTGCACAGCTTCGGTAGTGCCAGAACCGTGGACAGCTTCGGTAGTCCAGAACCGGGGTGTTCTTAAGGTGTCCATCCCTTAGACCCTTACTTCGGTGCGGTACAAGCCTCATTCATAAAAATAAACATGCATGCTTCATCATTCATACTTGTCATTCATACTTATCATTCATACTTATTTCATATCATCGTTATGCCTTCATCATTCATACTTATTTCATTCATACTTAAGGCATAACCATCTTCTTCATTCATACTTATCATTCTTTATTCACATAATAAGACATACATGTATAATCATGTGTCATAGCCATAAACATTATCTTGGTTCGTAAAACTTGTATGATCATAATACATAAATAAACCTGTACTTCATACATGATACATTTCATCTAGCATACATAATCCTAGTGTTCATCATAAAGCATGGATGGTCAGCTACATATAAACATGACTCATACTACTAGGGTTCATGGCATTTACCTTAACACATACATATACCTTCATAAACCATAATTTATTATAAACATTTATCATTATACATGCATCATTCTATCTATCATAACTTACATTCTACATCAAATTACATACATTCATGGTATATGACCTAAATGTTCATGAGTAAAGCATCACCTAGAATCTAACATACAAAATCATATTACAACACACATAACTAAGATTTTTGTAACATAAAGATCCTTACTTCATGCTTAATTACTTACTAGCATCATGGTAACTTAGAAACATGCATTCTTAAGACCTTAACCCAATCCAAACCCTAGGTTTGGGTCTTGGCCGAAACTTGAAGGAGGTATAAATCCATAGAAAATTTGCCTAGGTTAAGATTAACATCCTATACCTTGCATATCATGCCATGGAAGACCACTTGCACCCTTGAATGGACTTAACACTAAGCCTTAGCCCCAATACATGATTTGGCCGAAACTTATAAGGGTAGAAAGCCCATAAAAAATTCATATAAGTCACTATTTTCATCCATACTACATCATAGAAAGGCATACTAAGCATGCTTGAGGGATTAAAATAAATCCCTAGCCCTATACTTGATGTTCCCGAAACCCTAGAAGGGTCTTAGGGCATCAAAAATTTCCCTAGATCATAATCTATGCCTTACATAACATCATGGAACATTTAAGAGCACAAAAGAGAATTTACGTCATCCCTAGGCCCAAGCCATAGCCTTGGCCGAAACCCTAGGCTCCACATCGTGTGCTTTTCTCCAACTTACATATTAAACAACATCTATATCTTGTTAAACATCAAGAACAATCATACCACAGGTGAGAAGGTTTTACCTTCCTTGATCTTGCTTACAAACTTTGAATAAAAGTTAACAAGAGAACCTCCTTGTCTCTAAACTCTCCCTTAGTCCTTGTATCCTTGTAGGGGGGCCTTAGATCTTCAAGATGGGGCTTATGTGAATTTTTTTTCCAAGGGAGAAGAGGGCTTGAAGTTTCGGCTAGAAGGGGAAGAAGAAGTGAAGAGGAGAAGGGAAGTTGTAACTTCCTTGCCCACTTTATACCACCTTAAAAGGGGTAAATGAAGAGTCATGGTGTCTCTTCTCTTGATGACTCTTCATTTTCCCAAGCCTTAACTAAGATTCACTTCATTCCCTCATAGCACTCCCTTGCTAGGTGAATTGGTTAGTGCATGCATGGTTGTACTAGAGGTCCAAGGTTCAATCCTTGGTGCACGCACTAATTTCCTATGTTATTTTTATTTTATTTCCTATTATTTCGAAATTTCCTTAAAAATTCTCCCATAATTATGTTAATATTTCTCCTTAAAATCCATCTATTTTTATATTAAATTCTGCCTAAATCCACCCATGATAATGGCACTAGAAAACCCATATAAGGCCCCTTAGTACTTAGTTTTCCCAATTTAAATGAGAAGACCATGGGTTTATAGGCTAAGGTTCATACTAATATTTCTAGGTTCATCGGAAAATTATCTAGACATGCTTAATATTTTAAAGAAAATATTAAGAAAATTTTTCGGGTCGTTACAGTGCCAGCCCTAGGGGAGGAGAGAGGGCGCCGGCCCTAGAGAGAGAGAGGGAGGGCGCCGGCCCTAGAGAGAGAGAGAGGGCGCTGACCCTAGAGAGAGAGGGAGAGAATAAGAGAGAGAGAGAGAGAGAGCTTGCTACTTGATATATTAATTGGAATTCAAGCCTTGCCTTGGTTCCTTTATATAGTAGCCTCTCCATCGCCAAGTCTCCCCTTTAACGGAATAAATTTTCATAAGAAATTTATCCCATAAATTTTCTTATGAATTATTCCGTTATTCCAAGTTTTATTATAACTAACTTTATAATAAAACAAACACATCTCCCCTTTTATTATGGAATAAATTTTCATAAAAATTTATTATATAAATTTTTCTTATCATGGAAAAATCAATTCATAATTGATTTTATAAAATAAAATAAATCAATCCATGGTACATTTTAATTTCCATAAAAAGAATAAATTTATTATATAAATTTTTCTCATCATAGAAAAATCAATTCATAATTGATTTTATAAAATAAACCAATCCATGGTTCATTTTAAATTTCATGAAAATAAATCTCTTTATATAAATTTCTTTATATAAATTTCTTTATATAAATTTCTTTATATATAAATTTATTTATCCATAATTTTATAAAACAAATCGCGCTTGATTTATTTTATAATTTAAACCAAATAAATTGGTTTCCCTCCTTTATTGTGGCCGGCCAAACCAAAGAGGGTGGGCACCCTCTTTGGACGGCCACACCAAGCCAAACCCTTGCGAATTAAACTCATTTAATTCGTCCAATAAGCCTTCAAAAGACTTAGCCATTTTAAGCTTCCGATGCGCCTCTGATAAATTCAGATTCGACTTATTTCTCTTGATTGGAAAATCCAATTTTCAACTCGTTTTAAATCCCTCGGATTACTCGTAGTGCGTGTGACTAAATAGACTTTCGATTTATGTTGGCCGTCTATAATTCATCAATTATAGAACGATCATGAGTGGCACCTAGTAGTACATCATGATCCCCAATTAATCGAAAGTTCAACGGTTGACCTCAGAAATTAATCTGAAACCCTTCAGCAGCTCTAATGATTCGTGCCTCATTCCCTTCACCATCTTATACCCACTTGGTTCAGGACACGGTCTATGTGTGTCAGTCCCCACTAGGCTGACTACGTCACACCTAGCCCAAGTAATGTCTTTCTCGTCCAACGGATTCTAATTACTCTCATGTTTCCTAGAGATTCATACTCGGAACATGTTATGTTCTGGCCAGAGGCTTCGAGTAACAATCCGACGATAGGCCTTGGGTATACATCTCCTCGCAAGGAGTGGTGAATCCTTTATAGGCTGTTCAAATATCTTCGGGCACTTCGGCTTGTACCCAACCATCCTGGGTCCACACCTCCATAGAGATGCTTGCTTAAGATGTCAAAGTATAAGTCTCCGTGACCAAGATGACTTGAACACTGCAAGTCAAAGGAACATCGCACTTAAGCTGCAGTAATAACTTTCATTGACATATCTATATGTAGATTACCATATGAAGTTTTACAACTAGTCACTCCAATGAACTAGTTCCCTTAACTAGCATCCATGTTTATCTCCGGACATTCCAATGTCACCAGCCAGTGAGAATCAGCTGATTAGAGAATAACCCATGCTAGTCTCAACAGAATTGACAGTGTCCATATTTATCAATTCATCGACTAGGGACAATTTCAATACTTCACAATAGCACATGTAGAGATAATCACTAGTTGTGAATTCATCACAAATTCTCTCATGCTGTGAATTGTATTGCGGACATTCAGTAAATGAGTTTAAGATCTCAATCAAATACATGAACATGTATACTCAAATAGTGAATATTCATTTATTAAAATAAATATTTACAATCATAAGGCGATTGCCTTAGGACACTTCTCTCATATTACTAACAAACTCCCACTTGGCCTAATGCCAATCGCTACGGTATCCAATACCATAGGCTCTAACATGACCCTCAAACTTATTTTGAGGCAAGGCCTTAGTTAAAGGATCCGCTAAATTCCTTTCAGTGGGAATTTTCTCAATTTGTATATCATTCCTACTTATAATCTCTCTGATTAGATGATAGCGGCGAAGCACGTGTTTGGATTGCTGATGAGACCTTGGTTCCTTTGCTTGTGCAATAGCTCCATTATTGTCGTAGTAAACCGGCACTGGTTCATCAATGGTTGGAACCACACCAAGTTCGGAGACAAACTTCTTGATCCAGACTGCTTCCTTTGCTGCTTTCGAAGCTGCGATATATTCCGCTTCCGTGGTAGAATCCGCTACGGTGTCTTGTTTGGAACTCTTCCAACTTATTGCGCCTCCATTCAAAGTAAATACGTATCCAGACTGTGATTTGGAGTCATCCTTATCTGTCTGGAAACTGACATCTGTATACCCACGTATTACCATATCTCCTTCTCCATATATTACGAACACATCCTTAGTTCTTCTTAAGTACTTAAGGATTGTCTTGATAGCCGCCCAATGATCCATTCCTGGATCAGACTAGTATCTGCTCGTGATGCTCAGAGCATACGATACATCGGGCCTAGTACATAACATAGCAAACATGATAGATCCTATCGCGGATGCATAAGGAATCTTATTCATGTAAATCCTCTCGTCTTTTGTGCGCGGACACATAGACTTTGAAAGGTTGATCCCATGCCTGATGGGAAGGTAACCTTTCTTGGATTCCGACATGCTAAACCTTTTTAGCACTCGATCTATATATGTAGACTGCGAAAGACCAAGCAACCGTTTTGATCTATCTCTATAGATTCTAATCCCAAGGATATTGGTTGCTTCTCCCAGGTCTTTCATGGAGAAAGTTTTGGACAACCAAATTTTAACTGTCTGTAAGACTGATATATCGTTTCCTATAAGTAATATGTCATCGACATATAATACTAGGAATATGACTGCACTCCCACTAACCTTCTTATACACACAAGGTTCGTCAGGATTTCGTGAGAAATCAAACTCTTTGATTGTCTCATCAAAACGGATGTTCCAGCTCCTGGATGCTTGCTTCAGTCCATATATGGATCGTCGAAGCTTGCATACTTTAGTTTTATCAACCGATGTGAAACCTTCAGGTTGTATCATGTATACATCCTCAAGCAGGTTTCCATTAAGGAAAGATGTTTTCACATCCATTTGCCATATCTCATAATCATAATGAGCTGCTATGGCTAGGAGCATCCGAATGGATTTAAGCATAGCTACTGGCGAATAGGTTTCATCATAATCAATTCCTTGTTTCTGACGATATCCTTTTGCTACTAATCTAGCCTTAAAGGTAACAACGTTACCTTCCATGTCGGTTTTCTTCTTGAAAACCCATTTGCACCCTATGGGCTTAATCCCTTCAGGTGGGTTAACCAAGTCCCATACTTGATTTTCGTACATGGAATCCATTTTCGACTTCATGGCTTCAATCCATTTGTCCCTTTTTGAACTTTTCAGAATATCTTCATAACTGATAGGTTCGTCATCGCTTATGAGTAACAAGTCGTTCGATTCACTTATGAGAAATCCGTATCTCTCTGGAATATTGCGTGTCCTATCAGACCTACGAAGAGGTGGTGTTGTTTTAGGTTCAACTAATAGCTCATCATTTTGAGTTATTGGTTGTGGGTCTAGACTAGGTGTCTCTGTAATGTCTATTGGAGTTTTTTGAACTTCATCAGATTCAATGTCACTCCCACTGTTTTCTTGTAAAAGAAATTCTTTTTCCAGAAATACAGCATGCCTTGAAACAAACACCTTTTGTTCCAAGGGATGATAGAATTGGTAACCCTTCGTTTCCTTAGGGTATCTAATAAATAGACATTTATCAGACTTAGCATCCAATTTGTCTGATATAGTCCGCTTCACATAAGCAGGACAACCCCATATCTTAAGGTGAGTTAAGTGAGGTTTCTTACTATTCCATGTCTCATATGGAGTAGTAGAGACTACCTTGGTCGGGACTCTGTTTAGCAAGTAAACAGCTGTCTTAAGTGCATAGCCCCAAAAGGATTTTGGAAGAGTTGCGTGATTCATCATAGACCTAACCATGTCCATCAAGGTTCGGTTGCGCCTTTCAGATACACCATTATGCTGTAGTGTATATGGCGGAGTCTATTGAGACAATATCCCATTGTCCCTAACATAATCTTGAAACTCTTGACTTAATTATTCACCACCCCGATCGGATCGAAGTATCTTAATACTTTCACCAAGTTTCTTCTCTACTTCATTTCTGAACTCTTTGAATTTCTCAAAAGCTTCAGATTTGTGTTTCATTAAGAACACATACCCGAATCGTGAGTGATCATCGATAAAGGTGATGAAGTTGTTATAGCCTCCTTGTGCAAGAGTTGACATTGGTCCACATACATCAGTATGTATTAGACCAAGCAATTCTTCCACTGGATTACCTTTTCCGGAAAAGGGTAATTTGGCCATCTTGCCTTTTAAGCATGATTCGCATGTATCAAATGAACCGGGTTCAAATGATTCTAAAATTCCACATCGGTGTAATTCGGTCATGCGTTTCTTGTTTATATGGCCAAGACGACAATGCCACGTGTAGGAGTCTATTCGATTATCTATTCGAGCTCGTTTGTTGCTAACTTCGATATTGAAAATGTCACCGGATAAATCTAACGTGTAGATACCATTGCACAAAGTTCCATTCCCATAAAGAACGCCATTTAAAGTTATGTAACAACAATTGTTACTAAAAGTTAAATGATAACCCTTTTTATTCAAACATGAAATAGATACAATGTTCTTTATTAACGAAGGAACAAAATAACAATTATCCAATTCTAAGATACGTCCAGTAGGGAGCTTTAGCAAATATGTTCCGATGGCAACAGCAGCAATCTTTGCTCCATTTCCAACTCGCAAATTCGCTTCTCCCTTGACGAGTCTTCTCCTATTTCTTAGCCCCTGTATGTCATTACATATATGTGAGCTACACCCAGTATCAAGTACCCAGGTATTTGAGGAAATAGTGTGACATTCAATAACGAAGATACCTGAAGAGGATGAGGCATCGGATGCCTTCTTCTTCAAGGACTCAAGATAAACCTTGCAGTTTCTTCGCCAGTGACCCTCCTTGCCACAGTGATGGCAAGTGCCTTTTGGTTTGTTTTCAGTCTTTTTGGCCTTTTTCTTCTTTCCTTTATTCTGTTCTTTGGCTTTTCTCTTAGAACCTTTCTTCGAGGAACCAACTAACAGTACCTTCTTTTGATCCTGCTTTACAGAAGGCTCTATTGTCTTCAGCAGGTTGAGCAACTCAGGAATGGTAGTCTCCAGCTTGTTCATCCGATAGTTCATCACAAATTGTGAATAACTTTTGGGCAAACAATGCAGAATTAAGTCAATACTTAGTTCATGATCCATTGCAAAACCGAGTGTGCTCAGTCGCTCAATGTACCCCAACATCTTTAACACAAACTGTGAGGCAGAAGTGCCTTCCTGCATCCTAGAGGTGAAGAGGAGTCTGGAGACTTCGAACCCTTCAGATCTCGCCTGCTCCTCAAATAACTCATGAAGATGGAAGATGATGGTATAAGAATTCATATGCTTATGCTGCTTTTGCAGCTCAGGTACCATAGAGGCTAGCATGATGCAACTCGCAAGTTCAGAATCGGTCACATGTTTCTGATAGGCCACTAACTTGTGTGGAGTTGCATTTTCTGGAGGACGGTTGGGAAGTTGATCTTCAAGGACATAAGCAAGCTTTTCTGCCTTGAGAACTATCCTCAGGTTTCGAAGCCAGTCCATGAAGTTCGGCCCAGTCAGTTTATTGGTGTCCAAAATGGAATGCAAATTCAGAGAAGACATGATCGAGTGATTATCCTAGAAATACAAATTGAGCTTATGTGAGAAGAATGATTAAAGAATGTATCAACATACATTAATAAAATCCTATTTATTTTTCAAATTGAATAACCCTTTTTATCAATTCGGGAGATCGTAGGAACATCTCCAAATAGGTTGATATCCAACCATAGATAAGAACAACCATGGTTGTGGCCATCAAGTTATTCTTAGCTATGAAGGTAGGTAATTATACCGATTACATATCACATATATGTAACTATCACTTTATGCTATCAACTAATTGAATGTTTGCATAAATCATTGGGTTATTAACTCATTTAACAAGTATGCAACAATATACATAGCACCCAACTGCACCTCTCTTTACATCGACCTTGGCTGTGGCACAACAAATCGATGCTCCAAGCTTAAGGCTGACCCATTAATCAAGAAATAGTTTTAATATGGATGGAGCTCATTCAACCGTTTAGTCAGGCTTGGATGTGTCCAACAACCAAAACTAAGGATTGACCTCTGACTCCAACTATATTATCCATAAATTAATTCCATGGTTTGAACATGTTGAGGTTCAAGTCGGGCATGGATGTGTCCATCAACCCAAACGAGAAACAAAACTCCGATTCTAACCATATTAATGGAAGGTGTTGGCCTTAATATTTTGTAAGGGTTTTTGGGTCTCATCCTTTCTTTTCTAAGCAAATTCATGACATAGAATTATGTCATGACTAACGATTTCCTTAATAAAGTATGTATGTGACTTAAGTTATCAAGCCTCATTAATTGAATTAGGAACCGGATTTCCTAATTCCATTTTCATACTTAATTAAAGGAATTGTTTTTGGGAAATAATTTCCTAAATTGTCATAATCAATTTCGGAAATAATATGTTTTAAGACTTTGATTTCTCTAAATCAAATCTTATTAAATTAAGAGAGAGATTCCCTTAATTCAACCACATATTATTTTCATGAAAATCTCATTTAAGAAAACTCTATAGGAAATCATTTTCCTAATTAATTTTGGAGACAACAATATGTAAGAGCATCACCTCTTAAATCAAATAAGGAAATTATCATTTGAGAATCACCTCAAAATTTCCAAGATTTGATTACATATTTTATTTATGGATTCATCAATTACAACAAATTATTTTCTAAGGGTGGATCCCCGAGGCTCAGATACCCAAAGAAAAGAAATTTGCCGTAAATCTAATTTGGTCCGCTCCCCGAGGCGTAACCAAATTAAACATGACAATTTTTATTCAAAAGGGAAATTAAATTACAACAACTAACTTTAAATTGGACGGCTCTCCGATGCTCAATCCAAGATAAAGAATTTTGTTAATAATTTAAAGCCAATTCAAATTTAATTGTCAATTAATGATCCATAAATTTGTCTAGACTTTCTTGAAAGAAAGTACCTAAAATTGTGAGATTTCATAATAGGTTTTCAGAATAATTGTAAGTTTCTGGTATAAAGAAAACTTACATATTTCCAAAGTTGGAAATTTCCAAAATTGGAAAGTTTTCAAAAATGAGAAGTTTTCACAATTATCATAAAATTTCAGAAACTAGGATATTTCAAAAGTTTGCGAAATTTCATAAGGATTTCCAAACTTTGAAATTCCTAAATCTAAAATTTATTATAATTGGAAATTTCCATAATTGGAAAATTTTCCAAAATTGAGATAATGACAAAGTTTTTCGCAAAACAATTATATGATTATGTCGAACACTAACCGGCTCTGATACCACTGTTGGGACCGGGTGCATGTTGACATGGATACGGGTTCGTAATTTAAAAAAATAATTACGTGCAGCGGAAGAATTAGCATAAATAATTTCTCAAATTATTTTTAACCACGTATCTAGTATGCAACCATATGATATGTGGACATGATCATAAATTAAAATTTTCCAGAAAGTAAACTAATTTACTCAATACCTCGCGTAACTCGAAGTAAGGGACGAGATCCAACCGTAGCGTCCCTTGGAAGCTCCGCCACTATTCGCGTCCACGCCGAGTTCTCTTCGGGATGACTTCTCAAAGCCACGAGTTTTGTGCCGACAAGAACTACTAGATTCTCCAAAGGCACAACTAGAATATCAAGAGAAAGAGATGGAAACTAACCACCAAGTAACGAAATCAAGATTCCGTGAAGGAAGGAAGGAGTCGCGACCCGCTTCATCTTGGTGGTGGCTCACGGCAAGGGAAGGTTGCGCCGGCCCTAGGGGAGGAGAGAGGGCGCCGGCCCTAGAGAGAGAGAGGGAGGGCGCCAGCCCTAGAGAGAGAGAGAGGGCGCCGACCCTAGAGAGAGAGGGAGAGAATAAGAGAGCGAGAGAGCTTGCTACTTGATCTCTTAATTGGAATTCAAGCCTTGCCTTGGTTCCTTTATATAGTAGCCTTTCCATCGCCAAGTCTCCCCTTTAATGGAATAAATTTTCATAAGAAATTTATCCCATAAATTTTCTTATGAATTATTCCTTTATGCCAAGTTTTATTATAACTAACTTTATAATAAAACAAACACATCTCCCCTTTTATTATGGAATAAATTTTCACAAAAATTTATTATATAAATTTTTCTTATCATGGAAAAATCAATTCATAATTGATTTTAAAAAATAAAATAAACCAATCCATGGTTCATTTTAATTTCCATAAAAAGATTAAATTTATTATATAAAATTTTCTCATCATGGAAAAATCAATTCATAATTGATTTTATAAAATAAACCAATCCATGGTTCATTTTAAATTCCATGAAAATAAATCTCTTTATATAAATTTCTTTATATAAATTTCTTTATATATAAATTTATTTATCCATAATTTTATAAAACAAATCGCGCTTGATTTATTTTATAATTTAAACCAAATAAATTGGTTTCCCTCCTTTATTGTGGCCGGCCAAACCAAAGAGGGTGGGCACCCTCTTTGGCCGGCCACACCAAGCCAAACCCTTGCGAATTAAACTCATTTAATTCGTCCAATAAGCCTTCAAAAGACTTATCCATTTTAAGCTTCCGATGCGGCTCTGATAAATTCAGACTCGACTTATTTCTCTTGATTGGAAAATCCAATTTTCAACTCGTTTTAAATCCCTCGGATTACTCATAGTGCATGTGACTAAATAGGATTTCGATTTATGTTGGCCGTCTATAATTCATCAATTATAGAATGATCATGAGTGGCACCTAGTAGTACATCATGATCCCCAATTAATCGAAAGATCAACGGTTGACCTCAGAAATTATTCTGAAACCCTTCAGCAGCTCTAATGATTCGTGCCTCATTCCCTTCACCATCTTATACCCACTTGGTTCAGGACACGGTCTATGTGTGTCAGTCCCCACTAGGCTGACTACGTCACACCTAGCCCAAGTAATGTCTTTCTCGTCCAACGGATTCTAATTACTCTCATGTTTCCTAGAGATTCATACTCGGAACATGTTATGCTCTGGCCAGAGGCTTCGAGTAACAATCCGACGATAGGCCTTGGGTATACATCTCCTCGCAAGGAGTGGTGAATCCTTTGTAGGTTGTTCAAACATCTTCGGGCACTTCGGCTTGTACCCAACCATCCTGGGTCCACACCTCCTTAGAGATGCTTGCTTAAGATGTCAAAGTATAAGTCTCCGTGACCAAGATGACTTGAACACCGCAAGTCAAAGGAACATCGCACTTAAGCTGCAGTAATAACTTTCATTGACATATCTATATGTAGATTACCATATGAAGTTTTACAGCTAGTCACTCCAATGAACTAGTTCCCTTAACTAGCATCCATGTTTATCTCCGGACATCCCAATGTCACCAGCCTGTGAGAATCAGCTGATTAGAGAATAACCCATGCTAGTCTCAACAGAATTGACAGTGTCCATATTTATCAATTAATCAATTAGGGACAATTTTAATACTTCACAATAGGACATGTAGAGATAATCACTAGTTGTAAATTCATCACAAATTCTCTCATGCTGTGAATTGTATTGCGGACATTCAGTAAATGAGTTTAAGATCTCAATCAAATACATAAACATGTATACTCAAATAGTGAATATTCATTTATTAAAATAAATGTTTACAATCATAAAGCGATTGCCTTAGGACACTTCTCTCATATTACTAACACGGGGCGCCCGGAGCGCTCGGGGCGCCCGGAGCGCTCGGGGCGCCCGAGTTGACTGGGTCAAACCTTATCTCTTGGCTTTGCTGGGTTGAGCTTCAATGCATTGCTGTTGGGGGCGCCCGGAGCGCTGGGGGCGCCCGGAACAGCGGGGGCGCCCGGGAGCACGGGGGTGCCCGGGAGTTGAATTGTCGAAGCCCATCTTACTTTCTTGTGTTTTGTGTTCACCTTGGGGGCGCCCGGGACACTCCGGGCGCCCTGGTCAGCTGTTGCCTCATTCCTTTGAGGCTCTTTGAGCTGCAGACACTCGTTCCTTCGGTCCTGCATCCAGGATTAGTCCAAAACACAATAAAACATTTAAATATTAGTTTATACAGCCTTAGCTGTCTTGGTTCTGACTTTAGGTTTCCAAAATGAAACCCTAGGTCGAACCGACGCCTACTGTTCCCTCGATGGGGAACGCATCCTCACCTACTCCGCTCGGGAGAATATACCTGATGCCAACCGCTCCTTTGGTTGGACTTTTGCCTGGCGGTCCTTTGCCAGGTCTTAGATACCGAGCCATCCTTCGCCCGGTGCCTAGCATTCCTTTGCTAGGGCTTCAGTCCCAAGCTGTCCTTCGCCTGGCGCCTAGCAGTCCTTCGCTAGGGCTTTTCACTCTAGCATTCCTTCACCAGTGCCTAGCAGTCCTTCGCTAGGGCTTTTCACTCTGGCATTCCTTCGCCAGTGCCTAGCAGTCCTTCGCTAGGGCTTTTTACTTTGCACACTCAAGTGACATGTTAGATAACAAGTAAGACTTAACTTTTGAACCCTGTTGCCATTATCAAAACACAGGTTTGACTTTGGTGCTTTCTGCACCAACAATCTCCCCCTTTTTGATTTATGGCAACCCTAGTTCAAGAGGTTATGCTTAATCAAAAGCATAAAAATTTGTTCCCTCCCCCTGGAGGGAATCTCCCCCTAGATTTTTCAAAACTTCGTGGGGTTCTAAGTTTAAAAAACTTTACTTTGAATGATTTTGCACTTTGAAAACTTAAGATTAGGTACTTTTGGAAATCTTTTTATAACTTAAGTTTTAAAAGTACATAGAGGAGTTTTTGAAAGCATGAGTTTAGAGTACTTACAAAAAATTTGAAGCCTTAAGTTTAAAGTACTCAAAAGTTTTGAAAACTTAAAGTTAAGTACTAGGCCTTCTTTGGCCGTAGCCTTATTGGATCATCAACCCTTTCCTTGACAAAGCCGTTTAATGAAATTTCATTTTCAAAATTAATTATTGAAAAAGTTCTAGTCTAACTAGTTTGGATTTTGGATCGGTAGCTTCGGCTAGTTTCACCAGTCTAAAGAGGCCAAGTAAACTTGATCTTATTAGAATTGGTTTCCCTAACATACTATCATCTCACCTCCACCAAATACTATGTTGTCATATTTCAGTTAAGTTTGTTTAGTCCTTAAACTAACCTAAGTCTAAGCATAGTAAATTGTAGAAATTTAAATAAACAATCAATCAGGCAAATTGCAAGAATTAAATTCTATTTAACAATAAAGATAGTTTTTAATTTGTCTCCCCTAGACTAAAGACACGGTAATGATTAGGCAAGATGTGAATCTTGTCCTTGGGGATCCAATACTGATTTGATCCAGTTGGTTTGTTCAGGTACAGTTTAGGTACCCATGCCTGAACTTTACCTCTGGACTGATTCAGTACAGCAAAATAAGATCTTTGTCGGGATTTGGTTCTATAGCCAAGCCCGGATCGATTTAGAACGGACTTCTATTTTCCAAGAATCATGTCAAGACCCTTGGAACCATAAGTGAATTGTTCTAAGGCCGCTTTAATCCTTAACCTGAGTTTTCTGGGAGGAGTTCTCTTTCTCAAGTTTTTCAACTTGATTAGGAGTTCCTTCTTGAACTTTCTCGGTTAAGGATTTAGAGTCAGCTCCCTCTTTTAGGAGTTTTACTTCCTGTCGGAGGGATTCGACTCAGAGTTTGGTTTTTGTCAAATCTAGAGAAAGATAAGAAATAAGATCATTTAATTGACTTCTATTGAAACCACTTACCTTGATCTCGCCGTCTTCTGAAAAGGTTAGTCTGCCGTCGTCCTCTTCTGATTCTGACTTGGTCTCGACTTTCTCTGAGGCGGTCAGGGCTAGTAGGTTTGACTGGGGTGCTTCTTCTTCTTCTTCTGATGAAGATTCATCCTAGGTTGCTTAGAGTGCTTTCTTTCTTCTTGTCTTTTTGTTCTCCTTTAGGTTTGGACACTCTGTCTTGTAGTGGCCCTTCTTCTTGCACTCGTAGCAGGTTACGTTGTGCTTGTTTTTGTCACTCGCGGGTTCAGCTGGTTCGTCCCTTCATCGGCTTGTTTTCCATTTGTTAGCTTGGTTCTTTGGGTCAGTCGGACCAGCTCAGATCGATCTCCTTCTTCGTCTTCTGCATCTGAGTCTGAGTTAGACTCGGGTTCAGGTTGAGGTTTCTTCTTTGTCGGTCTTCTAGTTTTTCCTGCAACAAAGGCAATACCTTTCTCGGCCATATTGCAGTTAGTCTGTTCATGAAGTTCTAACTCAGAAAACAATTCATCTAATTTAATTTTAGAGAGATCCCTTGAAACCTTGTATGCATCTACCATAGATGCCCACAAGGTATTTCTAGGGAAAGCATTTAGGGCATACCTTATTAGGTCACGGTTTTCGACCTTGTGACCTATAGTGTGAAGACCGTTCATCAATTCTTGGATTCGTGCGTGAAGCTGGGCTGCTGTTTCGTTGTCGGCCATCTTGATGGTATACAATTTGTTCAGGAGCAGATCCCTCTTACTGATCCGAGTGTCTGATGTTCCTTCGTGCAGCTCGATCAATTTTGCACACAGCTCCTTAGCACTGTTGAAGGGGCCCACTCGGTTCAGCTCTTCTTTTGTTAAACCGCATTGTAGGGTTTGAGTTGCCTTTGCATCGGCTTCTATTTTGCGCTTCAGAGCGGTGTCCCATTCTGAGTAGTTTTGAGGTAGTCCTTCAGCATTTGTGGGAATCTCCAGTCCGGACTGGATGATGATCCACATATCCACCAGAGTTTTCAGGTGTACCTCCATTCGACTTTTCCAGTAAGAAAAGTCTTCTCCACTGAAAAGTGGAGGTCTGGCGGTGCTAAACCCTTCTTGCATGGCCATTTAATCTGAAAAAAAAAACTAAAAAAAATTTCCCAAGACTAGGTCTTGGATTAGTAGTGCGGGATAAGAAAAATAAAAATATCGAGGGGTGTTGCACCAACCTCGATTAACAAAAGAAATTCGAATGAAAAATTTAGAAGAAATTCGAACGGAAAAAAAAATTAAAAAAATCTGAAAATTTTCAAACTGGTGGTTGCACCAAGTTTGAACTTCCCCGCTCTGATACCACTTGTTAGATCGAGAGAACCGATAGAGGGGGGTGAATATCAGAAATCGTTCGGATTTGTGGAAAAAGAAATTGCACAGCGGAAGATAAAAGTAAACACGCGAACATAGTAATTTTTACTTGGTTCGGAGCCTAGGTCGACTCCTACTCCATAGCCCACGGTCGTTGACCGTTTACTTTGGGCAATTCTATATGAGGCGCAATAATAGTTTACAAAGATTGATTTACAAATACAGCACAGTAAACTTAACAATTAAAAAGAGGCTCTTCTTTTACCGACGTCCGATGTAGGTTGTCTTTATCGGAGCAGCGGGACGTCGTCGGCTCGAGTTGGAAGGTTTCCGGAGCGAGGCGCGATAGCAGAAGAGCGTAGAAGCGTTGATTGAAAGTGTTGTTTGAAGCTTGGGGTCGAGGGCCCTTTATATAGGGCCTGGGGGCGCCCCCCCCCCCCCCCACGTGGCGGTCGATCCGTCTCCAGCGCGGTCAACATCTGATCCCTTCAAAATCGGGATCAAGTTTGACCGGGGCGGCCGGAGCGCTCGGGGCGCCCGGGTTGACTGGGTCAAACCTTATCCCTTGTCTTTGCTGGGTTGAGCTTCGATGCTTTGCTGTTGGGGGTGCCCGGAGCGCTGGGGGTGCCCGGAACAGCGGAGGCGCCCGGGAGAATGGGGGCGCCCGGGAGAACGGGGGCACCCGGGACACTCCGGGCGCCCTAGTCAGTTGTTGCCTCATTCCTTTGAGGCTCTCTGAGCTGCAGACACTCGTTCCTTCGGTCCTGCATTCAGGGTTAGTCCAAAACACAATAAAACATTAAAATATTAGTTTATACAGTCTTAGCTGTCTTGGTTCTGACTTTGGGTTTCCAAAATGGAACCCTAGGTCGAACCGACGCCTATTGTTCCCTCGATGGGGAGCGTGTCCTCACCTACTCCTCTCGGGAGAATGTACCTGATGCCAACCACTCCTTTGGTTGGACTTTTGCCTGGCGTTCCTTCGCCAGGTCTTAGATATCGAGCCGTCCTTCGCCCGGTGCCTAGCATTCCTTTGCTAGGGCTTCAGTCCCAAGCTGTCCTTCGCCTGGCGCCTAGCAGTCCTTCGCTAGGGCTTTTCACTCTGGCATTCTTTCGCCAGTGCCTAGCAGTCCTTCGTTAGGGCTTTTCACTCTGGCATTCCTTCGCCAGTGCCTAGCAGTCCTTCGCTAGGGCTTTTTACTCTGCACACTCAAGTGACATGTTAGATAACAAGTTAGACATAACTTTTGAACCCTGTTGCCATTATCAAAACACAGGTTTGACTTTGGTGCTTTCTGCACCAACAGTATCCTAACACAGAAAGCCTAAGCACGAGGAAGAAACCAAGCCTGAGTCGTCGGGACCTAGAATTGGCAACTAGGCTTGCCTGGTGACCAATCAACCTAGAAGCAAAAATATGGTGAACGGTGGTGAGACCAAATAAACTCAGCGGATACCAAAATAGATATGCATAGTAAGTTATACTAGCAGTAATAGTCACGCTGATACAGTCTTGTGTACAGAAGATAATGCATAATTGTAAATACTAAAAGTATGTGCATACAAGAGTTCATCTATCCTATGAAGCGGTGTAATCAACCCCTATATAACAGCAAGAACGATACACGATCCAAATGTGTACATCTCCTATATGTGAATGTCAAACATATGCAGCAATAAAATGCAACGAGCACAAACAAATGTGTAATGCATCATATGCATATGATGCAATGACCTATAATGTATGCACCCCAACCATCACCAAAATGTCGATCAGGTGAACAGGAGACAGGCAAGCCAATTACTCGCAGTTACACAGAGAAGCCAATCACTCGTGGCATACGACAATAGTAAAGCCAAACACTTGTGGCATGCAAACCTAAAGCCCAACACCTGTGGCTATGCAAGTATGACACCCAACTCATGTGACAATGCAAGTATGAAGCCAAGCACTTGTGGTTATGCAAGCATGATGCCCAACACCTGTGGCAATGCAAGTATGAAGCCCAGCACTTGCGACTATGCAAGTATGACACCCAATAACTGTAGCGATGCATGTATGAAGCCCAATACCTGTGGCTATGCTAGTATGATGTCCAGCACCTGTGGCGATACAAGTATGAAGCCCAGTACCTGTGGCTATGCATGTATAATGCCCAACACCTGTGGTGATGCGAGTATGAAGTCCAACACCTATAGCTATACAAGTATGACACCCAACACTTGTGGTGATGCAAAAACTAAGACATGACTGGGAACGGGCTTAGACCTCAAGGGAGCCAGCAGTTGCCATCATGTAATAGCACATCACTAATAGCTCAATCAAAATAAAAAAACCTGACTACACAATGGGCTCATACCCTAGGGGGAGCCGATGATCACCAGTATGCAATCGTACAGAGCCTACAGCTCAGTATACTCCTATGAGGGACGTGTATGCTACCAACACCCTCAACTATAACAAAATCATCAATCATGTATCGTAGGAAATGTGTAGGTCTAACACAAGTATCATGATCTATCAATCATCCTATTAGGTATACATGCAAGGTATATCTAGAAATTTGCCAAAATATTGATATAAAGTGACCTACCACTATATCTAAGCACAAATGCACGCATGATAATTATCGAGACTGTATAGAACTAATAGGAGTCATCTCAAAGGTTAAGCAATATATATCAAGTAATGATATACAAAATAAGTATAACGTATAAACCTACTACTATCTATAACAAACTATGCACTATATTATGATAATATCTAAAAAGATAAGTCAGAGGTACTTGCCTTAAAGTAGAAGTCTGTATATGTAGCGAACCCCCATTTGGATGTCTGTATCAACTCAGTATCCTGTATCAATACATGTTATTTAGGTAGGTAGATATGAAATAAATAGCTAAATCTAATCATAGCTCCACTGTAGATCGGATAATGAATCAATCCCAATCCAAACCAACCTCGCCCAAGACATCCACCTTATAGCTCCAAGAGAACAGAGCTAACCTTTTATTCTAAACAGAATTGCTACCTTTCACCATTATTTTTACATGGTATCACACTAAACTCAACTGAACCCAAAACTAAAGTAGCATTCCTCTTCAAATTCGCCCAACAACTACACCACACGGCATGAAGCTTCAAACCCAAAACAAAAATCATGTCTACTCTCCAAACAAGATTAAATCATTAATCTACTAATACAACAATTATTCACACATCGTAAACCAAATTGTAGGATCAAGGAAACTAGGAATTTCAAACCCAAATCTCACATCGAACACATGGAGCAAATAAACTAAACCCCTTCTGAAATCATATTCCTACAACATCGATCAACCACGCATTCATCTTCAACAATAGAATATTGTATATGTTATTCAATCTGGCCTCTACAAATCCTAGGATAGATCCATAAACTGATTTGAGTTCTATTCAAATCCTAAATCCAATTAAACAATAAACTCATCTCTATTAGTTCAATTCCCAAATCTGGAAAACAATCAATGGTTTCAAAACCTCCCAACAACAAAACTACTCAAATGAAATGTTATTGCAACACTCATTCCATCATACTGACCTAAACTAGAATTAATACTAAAAGAAATGGTCTTACTTCTTATGATTGTCGGAAAAGTCAAACAAACTTCATACTAGGGCAAGGAATTCCACAAGTCTCAAATCCAAACCTGAGCTATCCACTCTTGCCAACTCAAATCCTCCATGCCTCCTAGCACTAGCTGCGATGGGAGTCAAATCAGAATTCAGGGTTAGGGATACACATCATGCGTTAATTGACAAAAACTCACCCAAACACCACGACACACTCACTTACTCAGTTTTGTAGCACGACACCCTATATAAAAACTCTGACGATGCTACTGCCCTTCGCCTGAGTGTATCATGATCTGATGCTTGCTGACCCTTAATGCTTGGCTCAGACTCACTCTGAGACAAATCCAACGAAAGCATCCTCCACTAATCTGGCCGGAGGTGGAGTGCTCAATCGCTGGCGCAAAATCACAGCATCTCCTCTTGACTCTGGTCGCCCGCCTATGTATAGAGAGAAAGCAGGTGAAGAAGAGCAACAGGAAATAAATCGTCGGCGTTGGTATCGACAGTGGATCTGGTCAACGACCATCGATGGAGAGCGAGGAGGTGTGCTCTGCTACGTGATCGGGGTGTTAGTGATATGAGAGAAGTGTCCGAAGGCAATCGCCTTATGATTGTAAAACATTTATATTAATAAATGATAATTCACTATTTGAGTATACATGCTTATGTATTTGATTGGGATCTTAAACTCATCTACTGAATGTCTGCAATACAACTCACAGCATAAGAGAATTTGTGATGAGATCACAACTAGTGATTATCTCTAAATGCGCAAATGTGAAGTATTGAAAATATCCCTAGTCGATGAATTGATAAAAACGGACACTATCAATTCTGTTGAGACTAGCATGGGTTATTTTCTAATCAGCTGATTCTCACTGGCTGGTGGCATTGGGATGTCCAGAGATAAACATGGATGCTAGTTAAGGGAACTAGTTTATTGGAGTGACTAGCTGTAAGACTTCATATGGGAATCTACATGTAGATATGTCAATGAAGATCTTACTGCGGCTTAAGTGCGATGTTCCTTTGACTTGCGGTGTTCAAGTCATCTTGGTCATGAAGACTTATACTTTGACATCTTAAGCAAGCATCTCCAAGGAGGTGTGGACCCAGGATGATCGGGTATAAGCCGAAGTGCCCGAAGATGTTTAAACAACCTACAAAGGATTCACCACTCCTTGCGAGGAGATGTATACCCAGGCCTATCGTCGGATTGTTACTCAAAGCCTCTGGCCAGAGCATATCATGTTTAGAGTGAAAGTCTCTAAAATACATGAGAGTAATTAGAAATCCAAAGGACGAGTAAGACATTACTTGGGCTAAGCGTGACGTAGTCAGCCTAGTGGGGACTGACACCATTGACCGTGTCCTGAACCAAGTGGGTATAAGGTGGTGAAGGGAATGGGGCACGATTCATTAGAGCTGCTGAAGGGTTTCAGAATAATTTCTTCTGAGGTCAAACCGTTGATCTTTCGATTAATTGGGGATCATGATGTACTACTAGGTGCCACTCATGATCGTTCTATAATTAGTTAATTATAGACGGCCAACATAAATCGAAAGCCTATTTAGTCACACGCACTATGAGTAATCCGAGGGATTTAAAATGAGTTGAAAATTGGATTTTCCGATCAAGAGAAATAAGACGAATCTGAGTTAGTCAGAGGCGCATTAGAAGCTAAAAATGGCTAAGTCTTTTGAAGGCTTTTTGGGCGAATTAAATGAGTTTAATTCGCGGCGGTCCGGGTTGGTTTGGCCGGCCAAAGAGGGTGCCAAAACCCCCTTTGGTGGCCGGCCACAATAAGAGGAGAAAACCAATTAATTTTGGTTTAATTAATAAGATAAATCCAGCGCGATTTATTTTATAAATTATGGATAAATAAATTTGTATAAAGAAATTTATATAAATAAATTTATAGAAATTTATTCTTTTTATGGAAGATTAAAATAATCCATGAATTGGTTTATTTTAATTTTATAAAATCAATTATGAATTGATTTTTCCATAATAAGAAAGTTTATAAATTTCTTATAAAAATTTATTCTATAATTTAAAGAGAAGAAGAATTTGTTTTATTATAAATTAGTTATAATAAAACTTGGTTTAAACGGAATAATTCATAAGAGAATTTATAGGATAAATTTATTATGATAATTAATTAGTTTTATTATAAAGTTAGTTATAATAAAATTCATAAGAGAATTTATAAAATAAATTTCTTATGATAACTAATTTGTTTTATTATAAATTAGTTATAATAAAACTAGGCTTAAACGGAATAATTAATAAGAAAATTTATAAGATAAATTTCTTATAACTAATTCCGTTAATTCCGTTAATTCGGTTTAGAGGGAGACTTAGCAAAGGAGTTGCTACTATATAAAGGAACCAAAGGCTAGCCCTTATTCCTAATTAAGAGATTAATTATTCTCTCCCTCTCTCTCTCTTAATCTCTCCTCTATTCCTCCTTCTCCTTCATTAGGGCCGGCGCCCTTCATTTGTTTAGGGCCGGCTCCCTCTTGGTTGCTAGGGCCGGCGCACCCTATCAACACCAAGCAAGGTTGGCGTGAGCTAACAAGAAGAAGGAGAACCCGAACAAGAAGAAGAAGAAGCGGATAGTGACTCCTCTCTTCCCGGAATTCGATTCCGTTTTCTTCTTGGTTTGTTTCCTATCTTTCCTCTCTTGATCTTTCAAGTTGTGCCTATAGAGAATCTAGTAGTTCTCGTCGGCACAAAACTCGTGACTTTGCGAAGTCATCCCGAAGAGAACTCGGCGTGGACGCGAATAGAGGCGAAGCTTCCAAGGGACGCTACGGTTGGATCTTGTCCCTTTTCTTTGAGTTACGAAAGGTACAAAGTAAATTAGTTTACTTTTCCACAAAGTTTTATTTTATGATTATGTCAACACACCATAAGGTTGCATGCTAGATACGAAGTTAAAATAATTTTGGAAATTATTTTATGCAAATTCTTCCGCTGCACGTAAATATTTTGAATTTTACGAACTCGTATCCTTGTCGACATGCACCCGGTGCCAAGAGTGGTATCAGAGCCGGTTAGTGTTCGACTTAATCATATAATTGTTTTGTGGAAAACTTTATCATGATCTCAATTTCGGGAAAAATTTTCAATTATGGAAACTTTCAAATTATAATAAATTTTAGATTTAGGAATTTCAAAGTTTGGAAATCCTCATGAAATTTCGCAAACGTTTGAAATTTTCTAATTTCTGAAATTTTATAATAATTGTGAAAACTTTCCATCTTTGGAAACTTTCCAATTTTGGAAAATTTTCTATTTTAGAAATTTTCCAATTTTGGAAATATGTAAGTTTCCTTTGTACCAGAAACTTACAATTATTCTGAAAACCTATTTTTGAAATCTCGCAATTTTGGGCACTTTCTTTTAAGAAAGTCTAGACAAATTCATGGACAGTTAATTGACAATAAATTTGAATTGGTTTTTAAATTGACAACAAAATTTTTTATTTTGGATTGAGCCTCGGGGAGCCGTCCAATTGGATTTACAACAAATTATTTTTCTTTGGGTATCTGAGCCTCGGGGAGCCACCCTTAGAAAACGATTTGTTGTAATTAATTAAATCCATGAATAAAATATGTTTAAGAGGTGATGCTCTTACATATTGTTGTCTCCAAAATTAATTAGGAAAATGGTTTCCTATAGAGTTTCTTAAATGAGATTTTCATGAAAATAATATGTGTTGAATTAAGGGATTTGTCTCTTAATTTAATAAGATTTGATTTAGAGAAATCAAAGTCTTGAACATATTATTTCCGAAATTAATTATGACAATTTAGGAAATTGTTTCCCAAAACAATTCCTTTAATAAAGTATGAAATTATAATTAGGAAATCCGGTTCCTAATTTAATTCATGAGACTTGATAAATTAAGTCACATACATACTTTATTAAGGAAATCGTTAGTCATGACATAATTTTATGTCATGAATGTGCTTAAAAGAGAATGAGACCCAAAACCCCTTACAAAATATTAAGGCCAACACCTTCCATTAATATGGTTAGAATCGGAGTTTTGTTTCTCGCTTGGGTTGATGGACACATCCATGCCCGACTTGAACCTCAACATGTTCAAACCATGGAATTAGTTTATGAATAATATAGTTCGAGTCAGAGGTCAATCATTAGTTTTGGTTGTTGGACACATCCAAGCCTGACTAAGCGGTTGAATGAGCTCCAACCATGTTAAAACTATTTCTTGATTAATGGGTCAGCCTTAAGCTTGGAGCATCGATTTGTTGTGCCACAGCCAAGGTCGATGTAAAGAGAGGTGCAGTTGGGTGCTATGTATAATGATACATACTTGTTAATGAGTTAACAACCCAATGTTTTATGCAAACATTCAATTAGTTGATAGCATAATGTGATAGTTACATATATGTGATGTGTAATCGGTATAATTACCTACCTTCATAGCTAAGAAGAACTTGATGGCCACAGCCATGGTTGTTCTTATCTATGGTTGGATATCAACCTATTTGGAGATGTTCCTACGATCTCCCGAATTGATAATAAGGGTGACTCAATTCGTAAAATAAATAGGATTTAATTTATGTATGTTGATACATTCTTTAATAAATCTTCTCACATAATCTCAATTTGTATTTCTAGGTTAATCACTCGATCATGTCTTCTCTGAATTTGCGTTCCATCTTGGACACCAACAAATTAACTGGGCCTAACTTCATGGACTGGCTTCGAAACCTGAGGATAGTCCTCAAGGCAGAGAAGATTGCTTATGTCCTTGAAATCTACTTCCCTCAA
>JAGFNQ010003215.1:476911-494482 GCA_024364735.1 Boesenbergia rotunda | reverse complement strand
AGACACGTCCAGTCGGGAGCTTTAGCAAATATGTTCCGATGGCAACAGCAGCAATCTTTGCTCCATTTCCAACTCACAAATCCGCTTCTCCCATGACGAGTCTTCTTCTATTCCTTAGCCCCTGTATGTCATTACATATATGTGAGCTACACCCAGTATCAAGTACCCATGTGTTTGAGGAAATAGAGTGACATTCAATAACGAAGATACTTGAAGAGGATGGGGCATCGGATGCCTTCTCTTTCATAGACTCAAGATAAATCTTGTAGTTTCTTCGCCAGTGACCCTCCTTGCCACAATGATGGCAAGTTCCTTTTGGTTTCTTTTCAGTCTTTTTGGCCTTTTTCTTCTTTGCCTTATTCTGTTCTTTGGCCTTCCTCTTAGAACCTTTCTTCGAGGAACCAACTAATAGTACCGTCTTTTGATCCTGCTTCACAGAAGGCTCTACAGTCTTCAGCAGGTTAAGCAACTCAGGAAACTAGTCTGGAGTTGCATTTTCAGGAGGACGGTTGGGAAGTTGTTCTTCAAGGACATAAGCAAGCTTCTCTCCCTCGAGGACTATCCTCAGGTTTCGAAGCCAGTCCATGAAGTTTGGCCCAGTTAGTTTATTGGTGTCCAAAATGGAACACAAATTCAGAGAAAACATGATCGAGTGATTATCCTAGAAATACAAATTGAGCTTATGTGAGAAGAATGATTAAAGAATGTGTCAACATACATTAATAAAATCTTATTCATTTTTCAAATTGAAAAACCCTTTTTATCAATTCGGGAGATCGTAGGAACATCTCCAAATAGGTTGATATCCAACCATAGGTAAGAACAACCAAGGCTGTGGCCATCAAGTTATTCTTAGCTATGAAGGTAGGTAATTATACCGATTACATATCACATATATGTAACTATCACATTATGCTATCAACTAATTGAATGTTTGCATAAAACATTGGGTTGTTAACTCATTAACATGTATGCAACAATATACATAGCACCCAACTGCACCTCTCTTTACATCGACCTTGGCTGTGGTACAACAAATCGATGCTCCAAGCTTAAGGCTGACCCATTAATCAAGAAATAGTTTTAATATGGTTGGAGCTCATTCAACCGCTTAGTCAGGCTTGGATGTGTCCAACAACCAAAACTAATGATTGACCTCTGACTCCAACTATATTATTCATAAACTAATTCCATGGTTTGAACATGTTGAGGTTCAAGTCGGGCATGGATGTGTCCATCAACCCAAACGAGAAACAAAACTCCGATTCTAACCATATTAATGGAAGGTGTTGGCCTTAATATTTTGTAAGGGGTTTTGGGTCTCATCCTTTCTTTTCTAAGCACATTCATGACATAGAATTATGTCATGACTAACGATTTCCTTAATAAAGTATGTATGTGACTTAAGTTATCAAGTCTCATTAATTGAATTAGGAACCGGATTTCCTAATTCCAATTTCATACTTAATTAAAGGAATTGTTTTGGGAAACAATTTCCTAAATTGTCATAATTAATTTCGGAAATAATATGTTCAAGACAATGATTTCTCTAAATCAAATCTTATTAAATTAAGAGACAAATCCCTTAATTCAACTACATATTATTTTCATGAAAATCTCATTAAAGAAAACTCTATAGGAAACCATTTTCCTAATTAATTTTGGAGACAACAATATGTAAGAGCATCACCTCTTCAAACATATTTTATTCATGGATTTAATTAATTATAACAAATTGTTTTCTAAGGGTGGCTCCCCGAGGCTCAGATACCCAAAGAAAAGTAATTTGTTGTAAATCCGATTGGATGGCTCCCCGAGGCTCAATCCAAATCAAACATGACAATTTCAATTAAAAATTGGGAAATTAAATTACAACAACTAACTTTAAATTGGATGGCTCCCCGAGGCTCAATCCAAAATAAAGAATTTTGTTGTCAATTTAAAAACCAATTCAAATTTAATTGTCAATTAACTATCCATGAATTTGTCTAGACATTCTTAAAAGAAAGTGCCCAAAATTGCGAGATTTCATAATAGGTTTTCAAAATAATTATAAGTTTATGGTACAAAGAAAACTTACATATTTCCAAGATTGGAAAATTTCTAAAATTGGAAAGTTTCCAAAGATGGGAAGTTTTCATAATTATTATAAAATTTCAGAAACTAGAAAATTTCAAACGTTTGCGAAATTTCATGAGGATTTACAAACTTTGAAATTCCTAAATCTAAAATTTATTATAATTTGAAAGTTTCCATAATTGAAAAATTTTTCCGAAATTGAGATCATGACAAAGTTTTCTACAAAATAATTATATGATTATGTCGAACACTAACCGGGTCTGATACCACTGTTGGGACCGGGTGCATGTCGACAAAGATATGGGTTCGTAAAATTTTAAATTTTTACGTGCAGCGGAAGAATTAGCATAAAATAATTTCTTAAATTATTTTAACCACGTATCTAGCATGCAACCTTATGGTGTGTGGGCATAATCATAAATTAAAACTTTGCGGAAAAAGTAAACTAATTTACTAAGTACCTCACGTAACTCGAGGTAAGGGACGAGGTCCAACCGTAGCGTCCCTTGGAAGCTCCGCCTCTATTCGCGTCCACGCCGAGTTCTCTTCGGGATAACTTTGCAAAGTCACGAGTTTTGTGCCGACGAGAACTACTAGATTCTCTATTAGCACAACTAGAAGATCAAAAGAAAAATAGGAAACTAACCACCAAGAATCGGAATCCAAATTCCGGGAAGGGAACGAAGGAGACACTAACCACCTTGGGAGTTGCGCCAGCCCTAGGGGAGGAGAGAGAAAGAGCCGGCCCTAGAGAGAGAGGCGCCGGCCCTAGAGAGAGAGAGAGGCGTGTAGAGAGAGAGAGAGAGCAACAATCTCTTGATTAATTGATTGGAATTAAGGGCTTGCCTTTGATTCCTTTATATAGTTGCTTCTCCCTTGCCAAGTCTCCTCTTTAACGGAATTTTTCATATGAAATTTATCCTATAAATTCTCTTATTAATTATTCCGTTTAAGTCAAGTTTTATTATAACTAACTTTATAATAAAACAAATACTTTCTCTTCTTTTATTATGGAATAAATTTTATAAGAAATTTATAAACTTTCTTATTATGGAAAAATCAATTCATAATTGATTTTATAAAATTAAAATAAACCATTCCATGGATCATTTTAATTTCCATAAAAAGAATAAATTTCTATAAATTTATTTATATAAATTTCTTTATACAAATTTATTTATCCATATAAAACAAATCCCTCTCTCTTTTTAATTATGGAATAAAATTTGTATAAAATTTTTTTATCATGGAAAAATCAATTCATAATTGATTTTATAAATTAAAATTAAACCAATTCATGGTTCATTTTAATTTCCATAAAAAGAATAAATTTCTACAAATTTCTTTATAAATCTCTTTATATAAATTTCTTTATATATATCAATTTATTTATCCATAATTTTATAAAACAAATCACGCTAGATTTATTTTATTAATTAAACCAAATAAATTGGTTTATCCCCTTTATTGTGGCCGGCCAAACCAAAGGGGTTTGGCACCCTATTTGGCCGGCCAAACCGGGCCGAACCGATCGCGAATTAAACTCATTTAATTCGCCCGATAAGCCTTCAAAAGACTTAGCCATTTTAAGCTTCCATTGCGCCTCTGATTAATTCAAATTCGACTTATTTCTCTTGATTGGAAAATCCAATTTTGAACTCGTTTTAAATCCCTCGGATTACTCGTAGTGCGTGTGACTAAATAGGCTTTCGATTTATGTTGGCCGTCTATAATTAACTAATTATAGAACGATCATGAGTGGCACCTAGTAGTACATCATGACCCCCAATTAATCGAAAGATCAACGGTTAACCTCAGAGAGAATTCTAAAACCCTTCAGCAGCTCTAATGAATCGTGCCTCATACCCTTCACTATCTTATACCCACTTGGTTCAGGACATGGCCTGTTTGTGTCAGTCCCCACTAGACTGACTACGTCACACCTAGCCCATGTAGTATCTTTCTCGTCCTTTGGATTTCTCATTACTCTCATGTATTTTAGAGACTCGCACTCTAAACATGATATGCTCTGGCCAGAGGCTTTGTGTAACAATCCGACGATAGGCCTGGGTATACATCTCCTCGCAAGGAGTGGTGAATCCTTTGTAGGTTATTCAAACATCTTCGGGCACTTCGGCTTATACCCAATCATCCTGGGTCCACACCTCCTTGGAGATGCTTGCTTAAGATGTTAAAGTATAAGTCTCCATGTCCAAGATGACTTTAACACCGCAAGTCAAAGAAACATCGCACTTAAGCCGCAGTAAGAACTTCATTGACATTTCTATATGTAGATTCCATATGAAGTTTTACAGCTAGTCACTCCAATGAACTAGATCCCTTAACTAGCATCCATGTTTTTCTCCGGACATCCCAATGTCACCAGCCAGTGAGAATCAGCTGATTAGAGAATAACTCATGCTAGTCTCAACAGAATTGATAGTGTCTGTATTTATCAATTCATCGACTAGGGATATTTTCAATACTTCACATTTGCGCGTTTAGAGATAATCACTAGTTGTGATCCCATCACAAATTCTCTTATGCTGTGAGTTGTATTGCGGACATTCAGTAGATGAGTTTAAGATCCCAATCAAATACACAAGCATGTATACTCAAATAGTGAATTATCATTTATTAAAATAAATGTTTTACAATCATAAGGCGATTGCCTTAGGACACTTCTCTCATATCACTAACAAACTCCAGGCCAATCGAACCAGTTCTGAAGAATTGATTCCGTCATCGTCAGACTCTGAGTCAGAATCTGACTCGGGTATCAGTTGCACCTTCTTCTTCTTTTTCTTTGTAGGGGCTTTTCCTGCAAAAAGAGCTAACCCTTTCTCGACCATAGAGGCATTAGTTTGTTCGTGGAGTTCTAATTCAGAAAACAATTCATCTAATTTGATATTTGAAAGGTTATTAGAAACCTTGTAAGCATCTACCATCGATGCCCACAATGAATTTCTTGGGAACGAGTTTAGGGTATACCTGATTAGATCACGGTTCTCTACCTTGTGACCTATCATGTGCAAACCATTCATAATTTCTAGGATTCATGCGTGTAGCTGAGCGGTAGTTTCACCGTCTTGCATTTTGATTGTGTACAGTTTGTTGAGGAGGAGGTCTCTCTTGCTGATTTTGGTGTCCGACGTCCCCTCATGCAGCTCGATCAACTTATTCCGCAGTTCTTTAGCACTGTTGAATGGGACAACGCGATTGAGTTCTTCCTTCGTCAGTTCACACTGGAGAGTTTGAGTGGCTTTTGCGTCCGCTTCTATCTTCTTCTTGAGTGAAGCGTCCCACATAGAGTATCCTTGGATTTCTCCTTCTGTGTTTTTTGGGATCTCCAGTCCAGACTGGATGATGATCTACATTTCCACCAGAGTTTGTTGAGCAGGAGGTCTCTCTTGTTGATTCTGGTGTCCAACGTCCCCTCATGCAACTCGATCAACTTATTCCACAGTTCTTTAGCACTGTTGAATGGGCTAACGCGGTTGAGTTCTTCCTTCGTCTGTCCACACTCGAGAGTTTGAGTGGCTTTTATGTCCGCTTCTATATTCTTCATGAGTGAAGCGTCCCACTCGGAGTATCCTTGGATTTCTCCATGTGCGTTTTTTGGGATCTCCAGTCCAGACTAGATGATGATCCACATTTCCACCTGAGTTTTCAGGTGGACCTCCATTCTGCTCTTCCAGTAGGAAAAATCCTCACCGGAGAACAGAGGAGGGCGCGCAGTATTGTAGCCTTCTTGGATGGCCATTTAGTATTCCTGAAAAAAAAATCAAAAATAAAAAACTCATGTGGGATCGTTGTAATCGGTAGAGGGGGTGAATAGCGATTACATAGAATTTTTGGGAAAAAAAAATAGAACGCAACAGATCACAATGTTAACAAGTTTTCTTTTTACTTGGTTCAGAGTCTTTGACGGCTCCTACTCCAAGGCCCACGGTCCTTGACCATTTTCGTTGGGCAATTCTATAAGTCGCAAAAATATTACAGATATTTAAGTTTGTTAGTAGGAGTCCTAGAGACAATTATGTGATGATTGACTAGGGACATTTTGTATCATATTATATTATTAATAAAAGCATATTTGGTTATTATACTTACTTTGTATTCTATGCCGAATAACTAAGTATAATAATGTCCTTGTGTAGTAGGTTCTTATCTACATTATATCGATTGGTTAAATCGATAGTGAGATAATGTAGAGAGTACTACAATAAATTATTCCTAGTCAAGCATTAATATTCAGGGACAATGTTAATGCATGGAGACTAGCATGTAGGTCAACTGATGACTTGAGCTCACAAGTCATGGATATGTGATATCAAGTTGACACATGGGTATACATTGAAGAATATGTACTGAATTGACCCGCCATGAAAAAGTTTCATAGATTGTCATATGAGTGTCATAAAACTTTCTCATGTGACTATTGGTATGAATAGTCCTTAGACCTGAAGTCACTACGGTTCCCTACATAAGGAGTTATGTACTTTGGTATCGTCAAACGTCACCCGTAACAGGGTGGACTATAAAGGCGATCACTGGGTATGTAATGAATTATGCGGAGGGATATGAGTGATGTAGATGGGATCTATCCCTTCCATATAATGGGAGTGATATCTGTGGGCCCCTTGATCGAGTAGGACTACTGAAACGCATGACCATGCTCAAATGAGTCAATATGAGATATTGAGCTCATTTGTTTGAGTGAGTCTACTCGGGGATCAAGAAACACAAGATTGATTGAGGATGATACGGTCTATTCCTCATTGGTCAATCTATATATCAAGGATAGAAGGACATGGTCATACATTATCATAGTCACGGAGGTTTAGTCGGATCTCGACTTTTCTTGTTACTTGGGTAGCAATGATGCATTGCTAGATGCCGCTCATTGCTTATGTGTCTAAAGTGTTTTGGCGCATTGCCAACGTCACGAGAACCTATTGGGTCACACACAAAGGACATAATGCTTCGGGAAATCTGATCGGGAGACCCGAGCCCGAGTTGGGAACTTGGGAGGTCGGTTCGGGAGCCCGAGTTGGGAACTCGGGAAGTCCGAGCCCGAGTTGGGAACTCAGGAGATCTGAGCTAAAGTTGGGAACTCGAGAGCGCGGGTCAGGAGCTCAGCACTCGGCACTCGGCACTCGACAGACTAAGCTAGGAGCTCGGTAGACTAAGTCGGAGCTCGACAGATTGGGTCGGCACTCGGCAGACTGAGTCGGAGCTCAGCAGACTGGGTCGGCACTCGACAGACTGAGTCGGAGCTCGGCAGACTAGGTTGGCACTCGGCAGACTGGGTCGGAGCTCGGCAGACTGGGTCGGGAGCTCGGCACTCGGGAGACTAGGTCGGGAGACTTTGTTGAAAGCCCGAGTGGCCCGGTCGGAATTGCATGCAAGAAAGAGAAATGTCTCTCTTCATTAGATGAAGAGAAAATGAAGAGTCACATGGAAAGATGAGCTCTTTATTGGCTTTAATGAAGGGAAGTCAAAGAGACAAAAGACTCTTCATATTCATGAGATGAATATAAAAGAGGGACTTAGTCATTTTGAATGACAAGTGTGTGTGTTTCCCTCTTCCCTTCTTCTCTTCTTCCTCTTCTCCCTCTTGGCCGAAACCTTATTGTAAGGTTCTTGGTGTTTTTTGAGCGACCTCAAGTTGCTAGCACAACTAAGGTAGTTCTCCCGAAGTTGAGAGATTGTGTCCATTTGGATACGAATAGAGGCACGGACATTTGAACGTGCAAGAGATCCGACAGATCTTGGACAAGCGGGATACGCAAAGGGCACGCTCCAAAGGTATACACAGTAGATGTAGATCAATTTTGTACGAGTTTTCTTTCGCATGGATCACTCGTGGGTTCTTGTTTCCGCTGCGTTTTATGTTTTTGTGCCGGGAGAACCCAACAAAGTTGACTACAGAATTTGAGCAACGAATTAAACAATACCGACGACACCGAAAAGGATTGTGGACTATCTTGGATGGCGTGTCGATGATCTTGGTCATTTGTGGCGCAGACGAACTTGAGCTCGGAGGAATTCTGAAGAGCGTTGGCGTGCTTGAGTTGCGAGAAAGCTTCTTTGCATTGGAATGAATTGATTCTGGAAAGCAAGGGGTGAAGCCCCTTTTATATACGGTTCTCGTGCGCCTAAGGCTTGTGGGGTGCCTGACACGTGTCGCAGATCCGACGCTTCCTTATCCATAAACATGGCCAAACTCCTATCTACAATTCTTGGGCGCCTGGGTTCCCTAGGGCGCCTGATGGCTCACGGGCGCTTGAGTTTGCTGACCTGCCAGCTCAACCGAACTCCCCCACTGGAAATCGCCATCTAGGGTGCCTTATAACTATCAGGCACCTGGTTTCTCGGGCGCCTAACTCCTCTCAAGCGCCTGGGATGCAGCAGTTAAAAAACTCTTCACCCCTACAACTAGGGTTAGTCCTAGAACAATATATAATATAGATAATTGAATAAGTCACAGCTAGAGTTATCTTGGTTCTGACTTTGTATTTCAAAGTGAAATCCTAGGTCAAACAAACGCCTAGTGTTCCCTCTTCCGAGGAGCGCGCCCTCACCTACTCCTCTCAAGAGAAGTTACTTTTTGCCAACTGGCTCCTCCGGTTGGACTTTTGCTCGGCCTCCGAGATTGCCGAATCTCGAGATGTCCGTTCCTCGACCCACCTCTACTTCTGTCCGCAACTCTCGCTTGGCTATGATTTCTGCCTAATCTTTCGGATCAGGACTTCGTTGCCCAGTCCACAACCAGGACTTCTTGCCCAACCCTCGGCTAGGTCTTCTTGCCCAGTCCTCAACCAGGACTTCATGCTCAACCTTACAGGTCAAGGCTTCATGCCTAGGTGAACTAGGGCTTTCCTGCACACTTGATAGATCCATTAGATAGCAACACATTCTTAACTTTAAACCCTTTGCCATTATCAAAACCAGGTTCTGGTGCTTCCGGCACCAACAACTCGTTCCATGACTTTGTCTTCGATTAGTAGTGTGGTATACAAAAAAACTTAAAAGCAATTCGAGTGGTGTTGCACCAACCTCGAAGAACAAAGAAGAATAATAATTTTAAAAAAAACCAACAAAAAAAATAATTTCGAAAAAACTGCTCAGTTGGCGGTTTCACCAAGGTTGAGCAACCCGCTCTGATGCCACTTGTGGGATCATTGTAATCGATAGAGGGGGTGAATAGAGATTACATAAAATTTTTCGAAAAAATCAGAAGACAACGGAAGAATTTAAAAGCACAACGTTAACACGTTTCTTTTTACTTGATTTGGAGTCTTTGACAGCTCCTACTCCAAGGCCCATGATCCTTGACCGTTTTCGTTGGGCAATTCTATAAGTCAAAAATGTATTACAAATATGTAAGTTGAGTACAGAATTTGAACAATGAATAAAATATACCGACGACACCGGAAGGATCACAAAATGTCTTGGGAGGTGTGTCGTCGATCTTGATCATTTGTGGCGTGGAAGAACTCGAGTATGAAAGAAGTCTATTGAGCGTTGACATGCTAGAGTTGCAAGAAGGCTTCTTTTCGTTGAATTGAATTGATGCTGGAAAGCAAGAGGTGAAGCCCCTTATATAGGCAGTTCTCGGGCGCCTGAGGCTTGTGGGGCGCCTGACACATGTCGTGAATCCAGTGCATCCTTATTCGCAGATTCGGCCAAACTCCTATCCTCTGGTCTTGGGCGCCTGGGACCCCTGGGGCGCCTGATCGCTCACAGGCACCTGAGTTGCTGATATGGCAACCTGCCAACTCAGCCGAACTCACCCGCTGGAACAACCCATCTGGGGCGCCTGATAACTATCAAGCGCCCGACTTCATGGGCGCCTGACTCCTCTCAAGCGCCTGGGATGCAGCAGTTAAAAAACTCTTCACTCCTGCAACTAGGGTTAGTCCATGAACAATATATGATATATATAATTTATTGGTGCAGAAAGCACCCAAATCAAACCTGAGTTTTGATAATGGCAACAGGGCTCAAAAGTTAAGTCTTACTTGTTATCTAACATACTACTCTAGTGTGCAGGGTAAAAAGTCCTAGCGAAGGACTGCTAGGCACTAGCGAAGGAATGCCAGGGTAAAAAGTCCTAGCGAAGGACTGCTAAGCACTGGTGAAGGAATGCCAGGTCACAAAGCCCTAGCGAAGGACTGCTAGGCACTGGCGAAGGAATGCCAGGGTACTGAAGCCCTAGCGAAGGACTGCTAGGCGCCAGGCGAAGGACAGCTTGGTATCCAAGACCTGGCGAAGGACCACTAGGCAAAAGTCCAACCAGAGGAGCGGTTGGCATCAGGTACATTCTCCCGAGAGGAGTAGGTTAGGACGCGTTCCCCGTCGAGGGAACAGTAGGCGTCGGTTCGACCTAGGGTTCCATTTTGGAGACCCAAAGTCAGAACCAAGACAGCTAAGGCTGTATAAAACTAACTGCTTTATGTTGTTTTCGGACTAACCCTGGATGCAGGACCAAAGGAACGAGTGTCTGCAACTCAGAGAGCCTCAAAGGAGTGAGGCAGCAGCTGAGTAGGGCGCCCTGAGTGTCCCGGGCGCCCACAAGGTGAACACAAAACAAATGAAGCAAAAGGAGCTTCGGCTGAATACTGGCCGGAGTGCCCTCAGCAGCCAGGGCGCCCCCAGCACCCAGGGCGCCCCCAGCCACCAGGGCGCCCCGCACTTGAAGCCAGCGAAGAGGATAATATTATCCAACCGAGACTTCCGCTGAACAGGTCAGCCAGGGCGCCCTCGGCTTCTCGGGTGCCCCCGTCAAGGGATTATCCCGAATTTGAAGGGATAACTCACTGACCGCGAGAAGGGGGATCACCGGCCACGTGGAGGGCGCCCCCGTGTTCCAGGGCGCCCTCAGAACCCTATAAAAGGCCCTCGACCCCCCAAGCTTCAACACAACTTCTTTCAACGCTGTTACGTTCTTCTTCTCCTGCGCTTCGCCCCAGAAACCTTCCAACTCTACACGAAAGCGTCGACGACGTCCCTCTGCTCCGAGAAACATCCGATATCGGACGTCGGTAACGAAGAACTGATTTTTCATTTCTGTTATACTATTACTGTACTACAATTGTAAAATCTTGTAAGAATCTTTGCGCGATTATAGAATTGCCCTCAGTAAACGGTCAACGACCGTGGGCCCTGGAGTAGGAGTCTACCCTGGCTCCGAACTAAGTAAAACTACCAGTGTTTGCGATTGTTCTTACTCCGCTGCGTACTTACTCTAATTCTCTTCCGAAAATTTTTAACGATATTCACCCCCCTCTATCGTTTCTCTCGATCCAACAAGTGGTATCAGAGCGGGGAAGTTCAAACTTGGTGCAACCACCAGTTTGAAAAATTTTCTGATTTTTTTTCCGTTCGAATTTCTTCTAATATTTTCTTCGTTCGAAATTCTTCTAACATTTTTTTTCGTTCGAATTTCTTCTCGTTGATCGAGGTTGGTGCCACACCACTCGACAAATATTTTTCCTTTATCCCACACTACTAATCCAAGACCAAGTCTTGGGACAATGTTTTTTTTCTTATCTCTTTTTCAGATAAAAATTCCTAATGGCCATGCAAGAAGGATTCAGCACAGCCAGACCTCCACTTTTCAGTCGAGAAGACTTTTCTAACTGGAAAAATTGAATGGAGGTCCACCTGAAAACTCAGGTGGACATGTGGATCATCATCCAGTCCGGACTGGAGATTCCCAAGAACGCTGAAGGAGTACCTCTGACTTACTCACAATGGGACACCGCTCTGAAGCGCAGAATAGAAGCTGATGCAAAGGCAACTCAGACCCTACAATGCGGTTTAACAAAAGAGGAACTGAACCGGGTGGGCCCTTTCAACAGTGCCAAGGAGCTGTGTGAAAAATTGATCGAGCTGCATGAAGGAACATCAGACACTAGGATCAGCAAGAGAGATCTGCTCTTAAACAAGCTGTATACCATCAAAATGACCGACAACAAGACGGCAGCGCAGCTTCATGCCCGAATCCAAGAACTCATGAACGGTCTACACACTATTGGTCACAAGGTCGAAAACCGTGACTTAATAAGGTACGCACTAAATGCTTTCCCAAGAAACACTTTATGGGCATCTATGGTAGATGCATAGAAAGTTTCAAGGGATCTTTCAAAAATAAAGTTAGATGAACTTTTTTCTGAACTAGAATTACATGAACAGACTAACTGCAATATGGCCGAGAAAAGTATTGCCTTTGTTACAAGAAAAACTGGAAGAACAAAGAAGAAACCTCATCCTGAACCCGAGTCTAACTCAGACTCAGACTCAGAAGACGAAGAAGGAGATCGACCTGAGCTGGTCCGACTGGCCCGAAGCTACTATAAAAAATTGAAGAACCAAACCAACAGACGGAAAACAAGCTGAAGAAAGGACGAACCAGTTGAACCCGCAAGTGACAAAAAAACAAGCCCAACGTGACCTGCTACGAGTGCAAGAAGAAGGGTCACTACAAGACCGAGTGTCCGAACCTAAAAGAGACCAAGAAAACAAGAAGAAAGAAAGCACTCCAAACAACCTGGGACGAAACTTCCTTAGAAGAAGAAGAAGAAACACCCCAGTCAAACCTACTAGCCCTGACCGCCTCAGAAGAAGTCGAGACCGAGTCAGAATTAGAACAGGATGACGACAGACTAACCTTTTCAGAGGACGGAGAAGTCAAGGTAAGTGGTTTCAATAGAAGTCAATTAAATGAACTAATTTCGTATCTTTCTCAAGATTTGGCGAAAGCTAAACTCCGAATCGAATCCCTCTGACAGGAAGTAAAATTCCTGAAAGAGGGGGCTGACTCTAAACCCTTAACCGAGAAAGTTCAAGAAGGAACTCCTACTCAAGTTGAAAAACTTGAGAAAGAGAACTCCTCCCTGAAAACTCAGGTTAAGGATCTTAGAGCTGCCTTAGAATGATTCACTTCGGGTTCCAAGGGTCTTGACATGATTCTTGGAAAACAGAAATCCGTTCTTAATCGATCCGGACTAGGCTAAAGAACCAAATCTAGGCAAAGATCCTATTTTGCTGTACTGAACCAGTCCAGACCAAAAGTTCAGGCATGGGTACCAAAACTATGCCTGAACTAACAAACTAGATCAAATCAATATTGGATCCCCAAGGACAAAATTCACATCTTGCCAAACCATTATCATGGCTATAGTCCAGGGGGAGCCAAATTGAAAACAATATTTATTGTTAGAAAAAATTTAATTCTTGATTTGCCTGTCTGATTGTTTATTTAAATTTCTGCAATTTACCATGCTTAGACTTAGGTTAGTTTAAGGACTGAACAAACTTAACTGAAGCTTGACAACATAGTATTGGGTGGAGGTGAGATGATAGTACGTTAGGAAAACCAATTCTAATAACATCAAGTTTACTTGGTCTCTTTAGACAGGTGAAACTAGCCGAAGCTACCGATCCAAAACCCAAACTAGTTAGACCAGAACTTTTCAAAAATTAATTTTGAAAATGAAATTTCATTAAACGGCTTTGTCAAGGAAAGGGTTGATGATCCAATAAGGCTACGGCCAAAGAAGGTCTTGTGCCTCGCCAAGACCTGGAAGCCAATTTTTAAATTTCAAATTCAAATTATTCTTTGTAAAATTTGAATCTAACACAAACTTTCAGTTAATTATAGACTCAAACATTTTTTTAAATTAAAACCAACTGTTTTCAAAATCAATTAAGTTTTTCAAAACGAATCACAAAATAATTTTAGCAAAACCTGTCTCACACAACCTATAAGGCTAACATGATTGATAACCCTAGACTGGGTGGGACGGCAAACTTAATAAAAATTCTTTTAATACCTACATTTTTTTAGTTTAGAACGGCACTGATTTAACGCTAGGCAAACCATGGCTAAAACAGTCAAATCAGGTCAAACCTGGTCAAGCAAGTCAAATCTGGTCAAACACAGTCTTTTAGGGTCAAAAATAGTCGTTTTGGGCGCCCATGTAACGCCCCAAAATTTTCATTTTAAGTCCTTAAAGTCCTTAGAACTATTTAAAAATGTTTTAGAAATATTCTAGATATTTTTAGGAATTTTTAGAATATTTTTATGGAATTTTCCGAGTCCGTTTAGTATTTTTAAAAAAAGAAAAAACTTTAAAGGGCAGCAGGGGGGTTCGAACTCGCGACCACAGGAGGAGCAAGCCCTTAAGGGCGCGCAAGTGACCGGCTGGGCTAGGGTATCAAGCACAACAAAAGGTGGAGAGAAATAATTTTATAGAGTAGTTACGTTTTTTTTCATGAAGAGGTATTTAAACCCCGCTTAAGTTGCGTGAAACCCTTGGAGGAGAATTTTCGGCTGCGTGCGAGAAGGGGGCGAGGGAGGGGCGGCGAAAACAAAAGGGAACCTAGGTTTTCTTTCCTCCTCTCCTCTCCTAATGGGCGCCGGCTAAGGGAATCTCTGTTAGTGAGAGCCCTAGAGCCAATCATATGATGATTACTTTTTGGACTCATTGTATCATATTCTTGTATATATATTTCTTATATATAAAGGCATTTCTTATGGTTATTGTACTTATGTGTATTTGTGCCAAATAACTTAGTATAATAACGTCCTTTAGTAGAAGGTTCTTATCTATATCAATCGATTAGTTGAATCGATAGTGAGATGATATAGAGAACACTACTCTTAATTATTACTAGTCAAGTATTAACATTCAAGGACAATGTTAATGCATAGAGACTAGCATGTAGGTCAACATGATGACTTGATCTCACAAGTCATGGATATGAGATATCAAGTTGACACATGGGTATACATTAGAGAATGTATACTGAATGGCCCGCCATGAGAAAGTATCATGGATCGTTATATGAGTGTCATATACTTTCTCATCTGACTATTAGTATGACTATTAGTCCTTAGACCTGAAGTCACCATAGTTCCCTACATAAGGAGTTATGTACTTTGGTTTCGTCAAACGTCACCCGTAACTGGGTGGACTATAAAGGCGATTACTGGGTATGTAACAAATTATGCGGAGGGATGTGAGTGATGTAGATGGGATCTATCCCTCCTATATGACGGGAGAGATATCATAGTCTTGATAGAGTGAGATCACTAAGTGCATGGCCATGCCCAAATAAGGCAATATGAGATATTGAGCTTATTTGATTATAGTGAGTCTACTTGGAGTTCAAGACACATAGATTGATTGGAGGATGACACGGTCTATGCTTCATAGAAGATCAATCTAGATATCGAGGATAGAAGGACGTTGTCATATATTGTGATGGTCACAATTATTAGTCACAATGGTGATGTTGGATCTCGACATTCTTGTAACTTAGGTAGCAATGATGTGTTGCTAGATACCTCTTATTGCTTATGTCCTTAAATAGGTTTAAGGGCATTGCCAACGTTACAAGAACCTATAGGGTCACACACATAGAGCAATAGATGGAGAATAAGTCCATATGATGGACCGAGAGTAATGAAGTCAAAGTTTGACTTTGGCTAAATATGGAAAGTCCATAAAAGGCAAGTTTGACTTGACACAAATTAGACAACTTGAGTTGGACTCGAGTTTGATCCAAGTGTTGGATGAATCTAATCATGGGAGAATAATGAAGTCAAAGTTTGACTTTGGCTAAATATGAAAAGTCCATAAAAGGCAAGTTTGACTTGACTCAAATTAGACAACTTGAGTTGGACTCGAGTTTGATCCAAGTGTTGGATGAATCTAATCATGAGAGAATAATGAAGTCAAAGTTTGACTTTGGCTAAATATGGAAAGTCCATAAGAGACAAGTTTGACTTGACTCAAGCCACATCACCTTGACTTGACCAAGTGATGACTTGGCATCATCATCAAGGCTAAGTAACCTCCCCATTTTGAATTTTGAATTCAAATAAGGGGGTTATGGAAGCTGGTGGCCGGCCACTTAATGGCCAATAATGGCCATTAAGTGGCCTACCACTAATACACACAAAATGAGTTTTTCTTGTGTGTGATTGATTCTTCTCCCAATGAGTTTTTGGTTTTGGCTCTCCCTCTCCTCTCATCTTGCCGAGACCCAATCAAGTTCTAGCACACTTTTGGGCTCTCCTCTCCACTCTCTTGCTTGTGTGGATACTTCTAGAGGGTTGCTACTTTGCATCCTTGAGATCCGACACCAACCGAGGAGCGAGCGGGAATTGCGGGGCACGCATCGAAGGTAGTTTTCTCTTCTCTAATAGATCTAGGTTGTAGATTGGTTTTGAAGCATGTAAACGAGCACTCGTAATTTTTTGAAATGGGTTTCTTCGCTCGGATCCTTTCTATTGGGGCTTTCGGGGTTTCCGCGACGCGAAAAAGCGGTTTTCGCGGCCCGAAAAACCCTACAGTGGTATCAGAGCCACGAGCGAAGCTTGTGCTCATTTTGGTTTTTATTTTTTTGTATTAGATACAAAATTTAGATAATTTTATGCTTCTGTAATTTTTCTAAATTTTAGGATTTTGAGTATTTTTCCTCGTAGAGGCAAAGCGACGAGTGCCAAGCACTTGTAAGACTTGCCACGAGAAAAACTTCTCCGAAACAGCAAGTTTCGCCCAAATGGATTTTGGGACAGCGGGTAAAGGCACTGTATAATCGCAAGAAGACACTCGTGAAGGTTATTTCTCGAGTAGGGGCGCTGCCCCTAACCCCGCAAGGGGCCTTGTCTCGCGATTACGCCCGAAACCCGCTTACCGGGACCGCGCGGAGTTGTGACCCGAAAAATTCTAAAAATCAGTAGAAAAATTATATAAATCTGTAAAATTACATAATTTTGAATTATGTACAGTAGTGTGATGGTCATGGCCCAAAATCCAATTTTTAATAAGATTAAAATTGTGTTGTAATTCATAATACGGCCTGCGCGCCGTTTTTGTACATGTGCGTGTTGTATTGTGTTTGCGACCTGCGTGTCGGCTTTTAATATTTTATTTCTGTTGTATTTCATATTTAGACTCGAATGTAACTCGAGTATAAAAATTTGTAATGTACAAAAGTGAAGACGACGGAAATTCCGGAGAACTTGGACTCGGGAGAACTAGCCGACAACACCAAGACGGTCAAGAGGAAGCGCTTGGAGAAGCCGCTAGACCTAGGTTGACCATCGGATCCTCTCATTGGCTTGAGAGGGTCTTAGTAGGGCCATGACCAAGTCACTTAAGTTTATTTTATTATTGCTATGCTTGTGATGTATATGATGCATGATAATGTAGAATAGTAAAAATAAACTTAAGTGTATGAGATGCACAAGTAATGTGGGAACCACATTTTGATGTGCACTTAATACACATTTAGGATTAAATTAGATTTCATAAATGCCTAGATGTGATGCACATCCTCGATTAGATTAGATCTAAAATCGAATCGACTCGTAAACGCCTACCGGGTCCTGATACCCATCACTACCTCGATCATATGCGCTTGTCGATTCTGCCAAAGCAGAGCAACGCATTTAATCTTGGTAGGATGCGA
>JAGFNQ010003215.1:447287-469218 GCA_024364735.1 Boesenbergia rotunda | reverse complement strand
ACCTTTTGCTAGTAAGTTACAGGTGCCTGCAGAGAGTTGGGAGTCCAGATTCCTGACAACTCTCCCCTCAGGGGAAATCATGGAATCCACCCAGAGGTTCGGGCTGTGTCAATCAAGATTTCAGACCGAGAGCTATTATGTCGATCTAATAGTCCTTGCGATGCAAGACTTCGACGTCATACTGGGCATGGATTTCCTCAGTAAGTACAGCGCTTCAGTGGACTGTCGCCGGAGGAAGGTGGTTTTCAGTCCAGAAGGAGAACCACCGTTTGAATTTCAAGGAGCCCCAAGGAGGAAGACTCAGAAATTCCTCTCAGCCTTGACAGCCCACCAGATGCTAGAGCAAGGGTGTGCTGGTTTTCTTGCACACGTAGTGGACTCAGAAGCAAAGAAAGAACTCAAGCAGGAGGATGTACGGGTAGTCTGCGAATATCCAGAAGTATTTCCAGAAGAACTACCTGGACTACCTCCCAACAGGGAAGTGGAATTCGAGATCGAGCTAGTACCAGGTACCGGTCCGGTCTCGAAGGCCCCATATCGTATGTCTCCAGCAGAGTTGAAGGAATTACAAGAGCAACTCCAGGAGCTACTAGACAAGGGCTTCATTCGCCCGAGTCATTCACCCTGGGGAGCCCTGTACTTTTCGTCAAGAAGAAGGATGGGTCTATGCGTCTGTGCATAGACTACAGAGCGCTGAACAAGGTAACCATCAAGAACAAGTACCCCCTTCCTAGAATAGATGATTTGTTTGATCAACTCAAAGGGGCTACGGTGTTCTCGAAGATAGATCTGCGTTCTGGGTATCATCAGCTAAAGGTTAAAGAAAGTGACATCCCCAGGACGGCCTTCAGGACAAGATACGGCCACTACGAATTTGTAGTGATGCCTTTTGGAGTAACCAATGCTCCAGCAGTCTTCATGGAGCTGATGAACCACATCTTCAGGGAGTATCTCGATAAATTCGTCATTGTATTTATTGACGATATTCTCATATACTCACAGACTCCAGAGGACCATGCTACACACTTGAGGATAGTGCTGCAGATCCTTCAGCAGGAGAAGCTCTATGCAAAATTCTCAAAGTGTGAGTTTTGGCTAGATCAGGTGGCCTTCCTAGGTCACATTGTATCCAAAGAAGGCATTCAAGTTGATCCAGCCAAGATAGAAGCAGTCAGCAACTGGTGTAGACCCAAGAATGCCAGTGAAATCAGAAGCTTCTTAGGCCTGGCAGGATATTACAGAAAATTTGTGGAGGACTTTTCCAGAATAGCCTCTCCACTCACAGCCCTGACCAGAAAGAATCAGAAGTTTGAGTGGTCAGATAAATGCGAGCACAGCTTCCTAGAACTGAAGAAAAGATTGACTAGTGCTCCCATCCTGACTGTTCCAGAGAGTGACAAGGCCTTTGACATCTACAGTGATGCATCCAAGATGGGCCTTGGAGCTGTCCTCATGCAAGATGGTAAAGTAATAGCATATGCCTCCAGACAGCTCAAGGACTATGAGAAGAATTACCCTACTCATGACCTTGAGCTAGCAGCTGTGGTTTTCGCACTGAAGCTCTGGAGACACTACCTGTATGGAGTGCAGTGCAGAATCTTCACAGACCATCAGAGTTTGAAGTACTTCTTCACTCAGAAGGATCTGAATATGAGGCAGCGCAGGTGGCTAGAGTTGGTCAAAGATTATGACTGTGAAATCCTCTACCACCCAGGTAAAGCTAATAAAGTGGCAGATGCACTGAGCAGAAAATCCTGTGCAGCACTGATGTCCCTATCATCACTGTCTCTACCACTTCAGAAAGAAATAAAGGATTTTGGAGTCGAGGTAATAATTGGGCAACTTTCTGCATTGACTCTAGAGTCAACCCTGCTTGTGGATATACAAAGAAAGCAAAGTCAAGACCCAGAGATCCAGAAGATCAAGCAGGAGATCCAAGAGGCAGAAAATTCAGAGTTTCGAGTATCAGACAGCGGCATCCTCTATCTTGGAGACCGCCTTTGCGTCCCCAATGATGAGGAACTAAGAAAGAATATTTTAGAAGAAGCCCACAGTACCCCGTACTCTATGCATCCTGGTTCTACCAAGATGTACCAAGATTTAAAGAAAAGGTTCTGGTGGTCTGGACTCAAGCGAGACGTGGCCAGATATATCAGTACCTGCTTGACCTGCCAGAGAGTCAAAGCAGAACACCAGAGACCAGGAGGAGTTCTGCAGCCTCTTCCCATTCCAGAGTGGAAGTGGGAAGAGATATCCATGGATTTTATCACAGGTCTCCCAAGGACCACCCATGGACACGATGCAATATGGGTGATAGTGGACAGATTGACCAAGTCTGCCCACTTCCTAGCCATCAAGTTATCGCATTCGGTAGAGCAGTTAGCACAGCTGTACGTGAAAGAAGTGATCAGGCTTCACGGAGTTCCGAGGTCGATCGTGTCTGACAGAGATGGGCGGTTCATCTCCCATTTTTGGAGGTGTGTTCAGGACGCCCTAGGCACCAGACTTCAGTTCAGCACAGCTTTCCATCCCCAGACAGATGGACAAACAGAGAGAGTAAATCAGATTTTAGAAGACATGCTCAGGGCTTGTGCGTTGGACTTTAAAGGTAGTTGGTGCAAATTTCTGTGCTTAGCTGAGTTTGCCTACAACAATAGCTATCAGGCCACCATCAGGATGGCGCCTTATGAGGCATTGTATGGCAGAAAATGCAGATCACCCATATGTTGGCAAGAAGCTGGTGAGAAGAAAGAGATGGAGTCAGGACTAGGCAGCCAGACTGAGCTTATAGATGAGACCACTCAGGCTATCCAGATGATCCGCCAGAGGATTGAGACTGCCCAGAGTAGACAGAAAAGTTATGCTGACACACGCCGTAGGCCACTTGAATTCCAAGTTGGAGATTCAGTATTTCTCAAGGTCGCCCCTATGAAGGGAGTGATGAGATTTGGCAAAAAGGGCAAGCTGAGTCCTCGCTACATAGGACCCTACAAGATTATAAAGAGAGTTGGGAAGGTAGCCTATGAGCTGGACTTGCCAGAGGATATGTCAGCTATCCACAGTACGTTTCATGTCTCCATGCTAAAGAAGTGTATTCACGATCCCAATCAAGTGATTCAGCCTCAGTCAGTGCAGATCCAAGAAGATCTTAGCTATGAGAGCAGACCGACACAGATAGTGGACAAAGCAGTTAAAAGATTAAGAAACAAAGAGGTGCCACTAGTGAAGGTCATCTGGCAAAGTCAAAAGCATGAGGAGGCTACTTGGGAACGTGAGGACAGCATGAGAGAAAGATATCCAGAATTATTCTAAGTTCGAGGACGAACTTTTCATAAGGTATGGGGGATTGTAACGCCCCAAAATTTCCATTTTAAGTCCTTAAAGTCCTTAGAACTATTTAAAAATATTTTAGAAATATTCTAGATATTTTTAGGAATTTTTAGAATATTTTTATGGAATTTTCCGAGTCCGTTTAGTATTTTTAAAAAAAGAAAAACTTTAAAGGGCAGCAGGGGGGTTCGAACTCGCGACCACAGGAGGAGCAAGCCCTTAAGGGCGCGCAAGTGACCGGCTGGGCTAGGGTATCAAGCACAACAAAAGGTGGAGAGAAATAATTTTATAGAGTAGTTACGTTTTTTTTCATGAAGAGGTATTTAAACCCCGCTTAAGTCGCGTGAAACCCTTGGAGGAGAATTTTCGGCTGCGTGCGAGAAGGGGGCGAGGGAGGGGCGGCGAAAACAAAAGGGAACCTAGGTTTTCTTTCCTCCTCTCCTCTCCTAAGGGGCGCCGGCTAAGGGAATCTCAAGGGGGTCGGGGCGTTTCGCTCGTCTCGACGAGAAGAACACGTAGGCGCGGACGGTTCGTAGAGATCTCAAGTTTCACCCGAGCCCTAGTCGTCTAATTTCGGTTGTAAGTCCAAGAAATCAAGGTAAGTACTGCTCACCTGCAGTAAGAGGCGGTTTTCCGCAAGTTTTTCCCCGTTAGAAAGTTAAAAATGAAATTTCCCTTTTTGTTTTTGATTTTGCATGCAATTATTATGTTGTTCTTCAGCTTAGTTTATTAGCTTGTATAGCTAGATTTACAGAGTAAGAACGTTTTATTGTAAGCAGTTTATATAATTTATCTATGTACGAGTTATCTTTATTTTTGAGAGCAGACTTTTTAGAGATGACATAGTTGAGCTCGTAAAGGTCGCTATTAGAGTATATTAATGTGTTAATGTGTACTAATAGCTGTTCGTAAATGAGGTTGGGGTCCAAGAAAATTTATGAGAAAAGAAAAGAGAAGATGAAGATAAGAAAAGAAAAGGCCAAAGCCTTAAGAAATCCCCAAAAGTCAAGACTTAGGGATTTGGGCACACAAGGTGCTCGTGAAAATGCCAAGGCATTCAAGATAAGAAAAAGTAAGTATTTTATTTTCTAAGGCCAGTACCCGGCGTCCAAGGGCGTCGTTAAAGAAATTCAGGTGTCCAATTCCAAGGTCTTGGCCCTGGTAGACCAAGGTCTGCTCTATTAGGATTGGTGGCTCGCTACCCCAACCTTTTAGGGAACGCGCATAAGATGGTACTTACGTCTTAAGTGGATCCAAGTGAGTATTATTTTCAAGTATATGCTTTAGCAGAATTTTCTAAAAGTTAAAGAAAGATTTAAAATTAAAGAATTGCTAAAGTTTCAAGCTAAGCCAAGAAAAAGTGAGCTAAGATGTATTAATGCTTGAGTATGCATGTTTTGAGTTATACATGTTTTAGTGTTTCTTTTAAGCATAAAAGTATCTCATGTGATTTCACATTGTTTAAAAAGCATGCTTGCGCATTTTGAGATTTTGTGAGCTAGATAGTACTTGCTAAGCTTTATGCTTATTAGTTGCATTTCCTCTTGCTGCAGGTAAAGATAAGGGTAAGCAATTCTGAAGGAAGGTGACAAGGCGGTGCTGAGTAACGTGTGTGTGGTGGTTGACCTTGGAGAGGTCCTTGGGACGAGACAGTTTAGCTTATTTGAAATGCAATGTTTAAGGTTTCCAAATTCCAAATTATTGTGTTATGGAGTTTATTAAACATTTATGCTTCGGATAGTTTTACATGCTCAATTTTGTAGAATGAAGATTCCATGTCATTTCAATTAGTATGCATACTTTTGTGAATGCACTAGATGAGCAAGGGCATGAGTAGTTTAGCATGTTGAGACATTGAATTTTAGACATATTCTTGAGCTTATTATTCCCTTTTGGACTAAGTCCTAATTGTGTTTAAAATGCTTGTAAATTCGGTAGAAAAGTAAGATTTACATTCTATGAAGTTCTAGAAATGTTATAGAATCTGATAAGTGGAGTTTGGATAGGTAGAAATGCGTAGGAGTTATTTGATGCATGTGCCAAGATGTTGTTAGTCTCCTTTTGAATTAAGTTTTATTGCTTTAAATATGCATAGAAAAGTTGCATCCACATTCCATAATGCTTTAGTAATGTTATAGAACCTTGTGTGATGAGTTTAAATGCATGACTATTAAAGTTAGAATATCATTCTTAGATAGATTTAAATACAAAAAAAAAAGTTCCGTATTTTTAGTCGTGCATTAGAGTCAAGAAGTAGACAAGTAACGGTTCGTCTAAGTTAGAGAAGGTGGATCGCTACAGCCCGAACCCTTGCGGGCGCCCCGAGGCTGGTCAAAAGCAGCTTTCTGCCACTGCATGCTGACCAGGGCGCCCGGGTGCTCCCGGGCGCCCCCGTATAGTCCTTCAACGGCAGAAAGCTGCCAAAAGGCAGCCACAGCCCTGGCTAGGGCACCCTCGCCAGGCGGGGCGCCCACGCCATCTAGGGCGCCCTCACACTATAGGGCGCCCGAAACTGCCCTATAAAAGGGGCTCTATACCCCTTCTTCTCCTCACACTCAAACTTCTACTTCTCTTCAACTCTCTACCCTCCAAGAGATCTTGCAACCCTCTCGAGCTCTCATCTTCAGCAATGCCTCCCCGAGCAGCCTGGTATAATTTTTTAATTAAGTTAAATTTCTTTAATGCAATTCCTTCATACTTTCTTTAAATGCATATTCCTTCTCTTAGAAGACGTCGACCAAACCAGGCAGAACCCGGTACCCAACCTAGTCCTAATCCTAGGTTTCTGAATTTAGAACTATGTAATAAGTTCGCTCGTACGACCTATAAACCTATCAAGACGAGCTACTTGAATAGACAATTTTTCACCCAATCCTGTCCCTTAGCAATGAACATTATAAACTTTTACCAACTTGACAATCTCGTATTCTACACCCATCCAATCAACACGTCCTTATGTGCAGAATTTTACAACAACATAATTAGACAGGATGTTCTCATGTTCGTCACCACTGTTCAAGGAATTCCCTTAACTATCACACCTACACTACTCAACCGATTTCTAGGACTACGATTCTCGCAGTCCACCTTCTATTGTTACCCTCCTAAGGAGCCTCCCTTTGATGCTCCCTACTCTCACATTACCTTAGACACGTTACACTCTTACTTCTTTAGTCAACCCCTGGCCAGACGATTTCAGTCTGTCGAACTACAAGTCCAGGACTACGCTCTATATAGAGTCATAGTCCGATGTATTCTGCCATTATCTACTAGAGACGTCACTACTATGAGACCATTCCACACCTTTCTCCTATATGCTCTGATTCATCAGCTAGACATCGACATAGGACTTCACATATTTCATGCTAACCTACATGCATCCAGTGTTACCACGCAAGGGTGGGTACGCACACCCTACTGCCACATCATCACCGAGGGAGAGATGGCTGAGTTAACTGATTACGATGAGATAGGATATAGAAACTTCTCCCTAGCTGGTATAGAGGTTTCTGGTACTGGGGTTTTGTCCTGGAGACGTCAGAGAGCAACTCCCCAGATCGACTCAGACGAGGAGGTAGACGTTGACTTTGCGGATCTGGCAGCTGAGGCTCGAGCACACATAGACGAGCCCCCTCCACCGACACTCTACGATCGAGTGACACAGCTGGAGACACATGTCCAGAGCCTCCGAGAGGAAGTGGAGGCCAATCATGCCGAAAACATGGAGACAAATCTGGGCTACTACACCGGGTATATGAGCGCCCTTAGGGCTGAGAGGGAGGCCAGAGATGCACAGTATCACGAGATTATGACACTATTCCGATCATGGCAGCCTGGCTCATCTGACCACCCTGGCCCTTCTTCATAGTTAGAGTATTTTCAGCATTGTACTAAGTAACTAAAACTTGACTTATGTTTGACTCTACTAAACCTCTATTTGACCAGTTAACGTATTTGGTTTAACTCATGTTTGACCTGAATATCTGATCTTTACTGTGCTTAGTAGAATAGGTTAACTCTACGTTTCATGTTCTTACCACTTTATTGACTTTTTATCTTCGTACTACTTCGCTCAACTTAAAATCAGTTTTGCTTTAAAAATCAGCCTTTATTCAGTTTTGAAAAGCCTTAAAAATAAATTTTTTTTTTACTTAGTTTTATTTTCAAAGCTACCCCTTTCAAAAATAGGGTTTTTTCGTAAATGGACTTAGCCTAGGCCCTAACCCTAGAATTGCATGCACCTATAGATTAAGAAGCCAGCATCTCACAAGCACCTTAGGGTACTTTTGATTGATAACCTAGAATGGGTTGAGATGCTTAGGTCTTTGCCTTAATTCAAGATGTTTTAAGTCAGTGCATCTGCAGTAATTGGGGCACTAAATACAACTTATACAGTAATCTAGTTAAGTGTCAAGTTTAGAAAATCTAACTTGAACAGAATACTTAACTTGACAAACCCTAGGGAAAACTAATGTTTATAACAGTTAGTAAGTAGCTAATCGGGTTAGACACGACCCTAAATGAAAAATTAAAACTGATTTGATTGAGTTGATATCTTGAATTGGTTCAGTACAAGCAAATTATGTTGTTCAATTTTTTATGCAATCTGTTTGTTTGCTATATTTCTTTATTTTTGATATATGGCAAAGGGGGAGAGATAGAAAAGGAGAGAGTTTAAATTTTTCAAAATTCAAAAATCAATTTTGTTTCAAAAATCAAAACTCTATCCTTTATTCAAAAAGACTTTCTAAACTTTCAAAATTTTTCTAACTTTTAAGCTTTCAAAATTTTTCAAACTTTTAAGCATTCAAAATTTTTCTAACTTCTAAGCTTTCCAAAATTTTTCTAACCTCTAAGCTTTTCAAAATTTTTTTCTAACTTTTAAGCTTTGAAAACCTTCTAAGAACTTTAGAGACTTAAGTTTTAAATCCTACTAAAGTACTTTAAACTTAAAGTTTTCGAAACTATCTGAGTACTTTAACTTAAGGCTTCAAAAGTTCTCAAACATAAGTTTTCAAAATTTTTAAAGTACTTAAGCTTTCAAAATTTCTCTAAGGATTTAAACTAAAGGTTAATTTTTGTATAAATTTTCTAAAGTACACAACCAAAATTATTTTTCGAAAATTTGACTCTAAAAGTTTCTGTTAAAAAGTGTAAGGAAAATCCATCTTTAGACTTAAAACTTATTTTCAAAAAACCCCACGAATTCTTGAAAAATCTAGGGGGAGATTCCTTCCAGGGGGAGGGAACTAAATCTGCTATGATTAACTTAACTTTTTGAATCGGGTTGCTATAAATCAAAAAGGGGGAGATTGTTGGTGCAGAAAGTACCCAAGTCAAACCTGAGTTTTGATAATGGCAACAGGGCTCAAAAGTTAAGTCTTACTTGTTATCTAACATACTACTCTAGTGTGCAGGGTAAAAACTCCTAGCGAAGGACTACTAGGCACTGGCGAAGGAATACCAGGGTAAAAAGTCCTAGCGAAGGACTGCTAGGCACTGGTGAAGAAATGTCAGGTCACAAAGCCCTAGCGAAGGACTGCTAGTCACTGGCGAACGAATGCCAGGGTACTGAAGCCCTAGAGAAGGACTGCTAGGCGCCAGGCGAAGGACAGCTTGGTATCCAAGATCTGGCGAAGGACCGCTAGGCAAAAGTCCAACAAGAGGAGCGGTTGGCATCAAGTACATTCTCCCGAGAGGAGTAGGTGAGAACGCGTTCCCCGTCGAGGGAACAGTAGGCGTCAGTTCGACCTAGGGTTCCATTTTAGAGACCCAAAGTCAAAACCAAGATAGCTAAGGCTGTATAAAACTAACTGCTTTATGTTGTTTTCGGACTAACTCTGGATGTAGGACCAAAGGAACGAGTGTCTGCAGCTCAGAGAGCCTCAAAGGAGTGAGGCAGCAGCTGAGTAGGGCACCCTGAGTGTCCCGGGCGCCCCCAAGGTGAACACAAAACAAATGAAGCAAAAGGAGCTTCGGCTGAATACTGGCCGGAGTGCCCTCAGCAGTCAGGGTGCCCCCAGCCACCAGGGCGCCCCGCACTTGAAGCCAGCGAAGAGGATAATATTATCCAACCGAGACTTCCGCTGAACAGGTCAGCCAGGGCGGCCTCGGCTTCTCGGGCGCCCCCGTCAAGGCATTATCCCGAATTTGAAGGGATAACTCACTGACTGCGAGAAGGGGGGATCACAGGCCACGTGGAGGGCGCCCCCGTGTTCTAGGGCGCCCTCAGAACCCTATAAAAGGCCCTCGACCCCCCAAGCTTCAACACAACTTCTTTCAACGCTGTTACGTTCTTCTACTCCTGCGCTTCACCCCAGAAACCTTCCAACTCGACACGAAAGCGCCAACGGCGTCCCTCTGCTCCGAGAATCATCTGATATCGGACGTCGGTAACAACGAACTGATTTTTCATTTCTGTTATACTATTACTGTACTACAATTGTAAACTCTTGTAAGAATCTTTGCACGATTATAGAATTGCCCTCAGTAAACTGTCAACGACCGTGGTCCTTGGAGTAGGAGTCGACCCAGGCTCCGAACCAAGTAAAACTCCCAGTGTTTGCGATTGTTCTTATTCCGCTGCGTACTTACTCTAATTCTCTTCCAAAAATTTTTAACGATATTCACCCCCCCCCCCTCTATCGTTTCTCCCGATCCAACATAATTGAATAAGTCGCAGCCAGAATTGTCTTGGTTCTGACTTTGGATTTCAAAGTGAAATTCTAGGTCAAGCCGACGCCTACTGCTCCCTCTTCCGAGGAAAATGTCCTCACCTACTCCTCTCAGGAGAAGTTACCTTTTGCCAACCAGCTCCTCCGGTTGGACTTTTGCTCGGCCTTCGAGACTGTCGGATCTCGAGACGTTCGTTCCTCGACACGCCACTACTTCTGTCCGCAATTCTCGCTCGGCTAAGACTCCTACCCAATCTTCCAGATCTGGACTTCGGTGCCCAGTCCACGACCAAGACTTCTTGCTCAACTCTATAGGTCAAGACTTCGTGCCTAGGAGAACTAGGACTTTCCTATACATTTTGTAAATCCATTAAATAACAATACACACTTAACTTTAAACCCTTTGCCATTACCAAAATCAGGTTCGATCTGGTGCTTCCGCACTAACTCACTGAAGGGTCTGTGTAGCATTAGCGTCCGCTTCTATTTTTTTTTTTTGGAATGAAGTGTCCCACTCTGAATATCCCTGGTCTTCACCTTGTGTGTTCTTAGGGATTTCCATTCTAGACTGGATCATAATCCACATATCCACCTGAGTTTTCAAGTGGACCTCTATTCTGCTCTTCCAGTAGGAGAAATCATATCGGGAGAACAGAGGTGGACGTGCGGTGTTGTTGCCTTCTTGCATGGCCATTAATGAACCTAACATTTTTGCAACAAAAAAAACCTATTCCAAGACTTAGTCTTGGATTAGTGGTGCAGTATACAAAGAATGAAGGAATAAAAAATTTTGAGTGGTGTTGCACCAACCTCGAAAAATGAAAATCTCATGAACGAAAAAAAAATACAAATGAAAAAATATGAAAAACCTACTCAATTGGTGGTTTCACCAAGATTGAGCCACTCACTCTGATACCACTTGTGGGATCGTTATAATCGATAGAGGGGGGGTGAATATCGATGATTTGAAATTTTTCAAAAGAAACAGAGAAAATACGCAGCGGAATAAAAACAATACTAACACTTTTTTGTTTTACTTGGTTCGGAGTTTTTAACGGCTCCTATCCTATGGCCCACAGTCCTTGACCGTTTTCAATAGACAATTCCATATTTCAAAAATGGTTGACAAATGATAGTATTCAAATACAAAATTAATTAACAAAATATAATTATACCGATGACACTTGGGGAAATGGCGAAGTCTTCTCGAGCAGTGTGTCGTCAATCTTGATCGTTGTCAGAGCGGGAAACTTGAGCACGGAAGAATGATGAAGCGTGTTTGAGTGCTTGAGTTGGAAGAATTGTTGTTCTGATGCAAAGGGGTGAAGCCCCTTATATAGGTGGTTCTCGGGCGCCTCAAGGCTCTTGGGCTCCTGCCACATAGACCAATCTGGCGTGTGCTTATCCGTAGACTTGGCCAAACTTTATCTCTTGGTCTTGGGCGCCTGGGACAATAGAGGCGTTTGATGGCTCACAAGCGCCTGAGAAATTGACGTGGCAATTCTACCAGCTCAACTTCTCCATCCGTTGAAAACCCCCATCTAGGGCGCCTAATACCTATCAGGCACCTGGGTTATCAGGCATCTGAACCCTTTCAGGTGCCTGGGATGTAGCAGCTAGTTCCTTTCAATCCTGCAACTGGGGTTAGTCCAAGAACAATATAATATGGAAAATAAATGCATGACTAACAGCCGGAGCTATCATGGTTTTGACATTGGATTTTAAAATGAAATCCTAAGTCTAACCGACGTCTACTGTTCCCTCTTCTAGGGAACATGTTCTCACCTACTCCTCACAGGAGAAGTTACCTTTTGCCAACCTGCTCCTCTGGTTGGACTTTTGCTTGGCCTTCGAGACTGCTGGATCTCGACACGTTCGTACCTCGACCCGTCTCTACTTCTGTCTGCAATCCTCGTTCGGCTAAGACTCCTGCCCGATCTTCCGAATCAGAACTTTGGTGCCCAGTCCACGACCAGGACTTCTTGCCCAACCCTCGGTCAGGTCTTCGGTGCCCAGCCCCTCGGCCAGGTCTTCTTGCCCAATTCTCGACCAGGATTTCTTGCTCAACCCTGTAGATCAAGACTTCATGTTTAGCTCAACTAGGACTTTCCTGAACACTCAAAGCAACACATTAGATCACAACATAAACATAACTTTGAACGATTTGTCATTATCAAATCCATATTCAATCTGTGCCTCCGACACCAACAATCTCCCCCTTTCTTGATTTATGGCAACTCAGTTCAAAAGTTAAGTTAAAAATAATATGAATAATAGTAAATTCACAGTCAAGCATAAAGCCTAAGACAAAATTTTCATTCTCCCCCTTGATTAGTAATTTCCTCATTTTAGGATAATTTAAATGTTTCAAAAAATTCTTAGAAAATAGAAGAATTGCATAAAGCTTCCTCTTGATTTGAAATCCTCCCCCTGAAGCTTTTGAAAACGTGCAATTTTTCTATTTAAAAGATTTTTCAAATTTTTGAAAAAACTTCTAAGTATTACAAAAGCTTCTTAAGTTAAAAAAATTGTTAACGAGAAAAGTTTTTGAATAAGAAAAAACCTTTTTTAAATTTTCTACTTTCCCTTTGCCAAATTGAAAAAAAAATTGATAACCAACAAAATGGTTTTAAGTAAGGAAAAACCTTCTTAGTAAGGAAAACCATCTACTCTCCCCCTTGACTTTAACTTCACTTTTTTTTAATTTTAACTTCACTTTTTTACTTTTTTTTTTACTCTCCCCCTTTGTCATATATTAAAAAGACATTCCTTTTTTTAAAAAAAAATATATTTTTGAAAAAAAAAATTATTAAGGGGAAAAAATTATGTATCAGAGCCAATTGGTCTTGCAAAAAAAACAAGAATGCAATTGAATTATGAATTAAGCAAAATATAGCCAAGTAAAAAAATTGACAAGATTTGAACCAAATTTATGATCCTAGTGAGTCCAAGCATGAAAATTATTAAGTTAAATTATGAAGTAGAATTTTAAAAATTATTAAATTAAATTTTGAAAATTATTAAGTTAAATTTTAAAAATTATTATATTAAATTTTAAAAATATTAAGTTGAAGTTTGAAGATTACGTTTCATAACTTAAAGGTGAAATTGATTTGTGAGGCTAATTGGGTTGGACTAAACTTTTAGGTCCTAAGCATCTACCATAGATGACCACAAAGAATTTTGGGGGAACGAGTTTATTGCATACCTGATTAAGTCACAATTTTCTTGTAACGCCCGTTTTTTTTCCTAAGCGGCGTTACGTTAACATACTTAGGACATGTAGACATCATAAGGCAGCGGAATAACTTTAACTTATACATGCCCTACTAACATTCTTAACATAATGACATAGGAACCTCGGCATATTGACTTCAAAATTAAGCATCATATCATGTCACACTTAACATCACATCATAGAGTTCCATAAGTCATTATTCAAGCATATAAGTAACCAAAGTAAGGTTCTAACATAAACGGTCAACATATGGTTTCCTGGGCCAAGTCACTACCACACACATGCGTTCTTGCCCTCCTGCTGCTTCCATCATTGTCCCCTTGAATGATCTGCGGTATAAGGAAATAAGACTATAAGCACACAGGCTTAGTAAGACTCTTTCCTACTCACAAAATCCATCCATCATCTCATAATGAGCACATGAAACATTAACATACTTGGTGCTCTACATAGAACATAACATCTTGAATCACTTATCATATACATAGCATGGCATGAACATAAACATAAGTGAACATTCCTAACATGGCATAAAACATGGCATAATCATAAACATAGTAAACATTCAAAGCATGGCATACTACGTGGCATGAACATAAACATAAGCATAACATAACATCCTAACATTCTTGACATGGCATAATACATGGGATAAACATACATAATGAACATTCTAAGCATGGCATAATACATGGCATAAACATAACATCCTAACATTCTTGACATGGCATAATACATGGTATAAACATCTCTACAAGGTGTAAACCAACTTGTATGGTCTAAACATAAGCATACTTCCTATCATAGCATATAAGCATCTTCTTAACATAATCATGACATAAATCATTTATTCTCATGCATCTTTCTTAACATGAAGTGTAAGCATAAAATCTTATCAACATAGCATAATGCATAACATATATGAATGCATGAGTGGAATGCATATACATAAGGATGCTTAACTTTTAAAAACATACTTTTAAATGTTTAAACATCATCATAACATCATTGGGGTCCCCGGCTTGTACCACATACATACATCATAGTGCGCATCCCTAGCAAGTCCGAGGTAGCGAGCCCCGACCTACTAGGGTAAGGACAGCATAGTCGGTAGTCCCCGAACCGAGGCGTTCTTAAGGAGCCCATCCCTGTTGCACAGCTCCGGTAGTGCCAGAACCGTGGACAGCTTCGGTAGTCCAGAACCGGGGCGTTCTTAAGGTGCCCATCCCTTGGACCCATACTTCGGTCCGGTACAAGCCCATTCATAAAGTAAAATACTTTTCATGTTTCATCATTCATAAGACATTCATAGCATAACCATGTTACATAGAGCATGACTTAACACATGCTTGTCCTTTCCTTGATCATACTTATTGCATAACATCATAATGCCTAGAAGGCATGAGCATTATCTTCATTCATAAACATGGTATGCATCTTCTTTCATAATCATGGCATGAGTCTTTGTTCATTTAACATGACATGCATCATTATCCATACAACATAACATACATCATTATTCATACAACATGACATACATCTTCCTACATAAAACATGGCATGCATACCTAAACATCATTCTTATTTCTATTACTTGCATGATCGTAACATAGAAGGTAAGCATTGCATCGAACATGACATGTTTTTCATAGATGTTTATCCTACTACATAAAGCTTGTATAATCACGATACATAAGGTAAACATTGCATTTCTTGCCTAAGCATGGTATCTATCTTAAACATGCATAGGTAGGATTCCCATAACATTCTACTTATCATTCATTTACATGGCATAAAACATCCGACATTCATCATAACCCCTATTAAGCATGGCATCCAATCATAAACATAAAACATAAAACATAAAACATGGTGCTTAACTTTGGGTTATTGGTAACATGATTTCTACCACATACTTGAACCTATACATATATATATTTCATGGTAAGCATAAACCATCATTCTTTAAACCCTAACTCCTTCCAAATCCTAAATTCCTTTGCTTGGCCGAAACCTATAGGGTGGAGTTCCATCAATTCCATAAACATGTAATATAGCATAAGGTAAAGGAACAACCATACATCATCTATAAGACCATGGGAAGCCATTGGGGCTCATGATTAGGGTTAACCCTAACCTTTAGCCCACCATCCTAGGGTTGGCTGAAACTTATAATGTAACGCCCGAAAATTCTCGAAACTAATTTTAGAAGTATCTTAGAATTTATTCCAAATTTATGGATATTTTTATAGAATTTTTCCTTAAGCGAAAGTGGCAAAAAGGGTTATAAATAGAAAATCGTGTAGGTGGGAATCCAACCCTTCACCTACGCTGTGAGAGACAAATGGGCGGACCAGCTGCGCTGGTTTGTTTTTGTTGAAATAGATTGAGCGAAACAATAGATAAGGTATAATTAGGTAAATTCGCCCCCATAAGTATAAATAGATAATTAAGGAGAGAAGTTTTATTTTCCCTCAACTCAAACCCTTCCTCGCCCAAACCAGCCGCACGCCGCCCTCTTCTCCCCTCTCTTGGGCGAAACCACACCAAGCCTAGGGCTTTCCTCCGGTGGCCGGCCAAGGCTCTCCTCCGAGAGATTTTCCGATATTCGGAATCCCCACGACGAGAGGAACGCGTGAGCGCGAAGAAATCTCCGAGACTCCGAGTTTCTCCGGAACCTCCGACGCCGTTCTTGGTTGTAAGTCCAAGATATCGATGTAAGTACTGCTCACCTGCAGTATGAGGCGGTTTTCCGCAAGAATTTTCCCTTAAAAGTTTTAAAAGAGATATTTACTTTTAGTTTAAGATTTTGCATGCGATCGTAGTTCTTTATATGCTTAGATATGTTTGATAGAGTATCCTATGTGAGGTTAGGGTCTAAGAAATCTATAAGAAAAGAAAAAGAAAGATAAAGAAGAAGAAAAAAGAAGGCCAAGGCCTTACGAAATCCCCAAAAGTCAAGACTTAGGGATTTAGGCACGCAAGGTGTTCGATAAAATGCCAAGGCATTTAAAGATAAGAGAGAAAAGCTATTTTATTTTCTAAGGCCAGTACCCGGCGTCCAAGGGCGTCGTTAAAGAAATTCAGGTGTCCAATTCCAAGGTCTTGGCCCTGGTAGACCAAGGTCTGCTCTATTAGGATTGGTGGCTCGCTACCCCAACCTTTTAGGGAACGCGCATAAGATGGTACTTACGTCTTAAGTGGATCCAAGTGAGTATTATTTTCAAGTATATGCTTTAGCAGAATTTTCTAAAAGTTAAAGAAAGATTTAAAATTAAAGAATTGCTAAAGTTTCAAGCTAAGCCAAGAAAAAATGAGCTAAGATGTATTAATGCTTGAGTATGCATGTTTTGAGTTATACATGTTTTAGTGTTTCTTTTAAGCATAAAAGTATCTCATGTGATTTCACATTGTTTAAAAAGCATGCTTGCACATTTCGAGATTTTGTGAGCTTGATAGTACTTGCTAAGCTTTATGCTTATTAGTTGCATTTCCTCTTGCTGCAGGTAAGGATAAAGGTAAACAATTCTAAAGGAAGGCGACAAGGCGGTGCTGAGTAACATGTGTGTGGTGGCTGACCTTGGAGAGGTCCTTGGGACGAGACAGTTTAACATATTTGAAATGCAATGTTTAAGGTTTCCAAATTCCAAGTTATTGTGTTATGGAGTTTATTAAACATTTATGTTTTGGATAGTTTTACATGCTCAATTTTGTAGAATGAAGATCCCATGTCATTTCAATTAGTATGCATACTTTTGTGAATGCACTAGATGAGCAAGGGCATGAGTAGTTTAGCATGTTGATACATTGAATTTTAGACTTATCCTTGAGCTTATTATTCCCTTTTGGACTAAGTCCTAATTGTGCTTAAAATTGCTTGTAAATTCGGTAGAAAGGTAAGATTTACATTCTATCTATTTGATGCATGTGCCAAGATGTTATTAGATATGCTTAGAAAAGTTGCATTCATATTCCATAATACTTTAGAAATATTATAGAGCCTTGTGTGATGAGTTTAAATGCACGACTATTAAAGTTAGAATATCATTTTTAGATAGATTTAAATACAAAAAAAAAAAGTAAGAAAGTTCCGCATCTTTAGTCGTGCATTAGAGACAAGAAGTAGACAAGTAACGGTCCGTCTAAGGTAGAGAAGGCGGGTCGCTACAGTTAGTATCAGAGCAGTTCCCATTCTCCAGCATCACACGCACATCAGCATCAACCTTGCCGTCTTCAAGTAAGAAAGTTTTAAGTTTCAATTTTTCTATTGCTCCTTTATTTAAGTGCAGTATAGAGAAATGCTTAAGTACTTACTCATATGTGCATAGAACAAGGAAGCATGTTTAATACCTTAGTATCACGGAATCATGTTTAATCCCTAGAATGGATATTAGGTTACTAAGTAAGAAGACAAGTCTATACCTAGAGATGTAGTAGTGATTTCTTATTCCCTTATGCATTATTAGATGGCAAGAAAAGGCCGAGCTCCTAATGCAGGGAACAGAACTCCAGTTCCAGATAACAATGAGCCTGGCACAGAACAGCCAAACCTGATGGCAGTCATTGCTCAAATGCAAGATCAGATTTCAGAGCAGCAGAAGACCATCGCCACACTGATGGCAAATCAGCACCCAGTGCCCCCTACACCACCCACAGCAGGAGTGGAAACTCCAGTGGTGGCTGAAGTTCCACCAGTCACACAGGAGACCCCTGCCGCGAACCGAAGACAGGAAGCATACCTAGTCCAGTGGCAGAGGCTGAAACCTGAAAGCTTCTCAGGCACGACTGAGCCCTGGGATGCCCAGGCTTGGTTCAAGACATTAGAGAGCACGATGGAGCTTCTTGACTGGCCAGAAGTCGAGAAGGTCAAATGTGTCTCCTTCTGCCTAACTGGAGATGCTCGTATGTGGTGGGAGCGGGTCAAGAGTAAGAGGATAGTCAACCAGATGAGCTGGACAGATTTCGAGCAAGAGTTCTATGAGGAGTTCTTCCACATGCGGGTTACCAACAAGCACTACGAGGACTTCATGGAGTTCAGACAAGGTAACCTACCAGTGGGAGAAGCAGCCGCGAAGTTCAACAGACTAGCTCGCCTCTGCCCAGAGCTAGTCAGCACAGAGAAGGAGCGAGTCAGACTGATGCTCCACATGCTGAACCCTGAAATAGCACTCAACGTGAACAGCGGGACGCACCGACCCCAGGCCAGCGAGGAGTTGGTCAGTAGTGCACTAATCTCAGAGCACTATCTGAATAGCATCAAGGCCCAACAAACACAGCAGAAGCCAGTCCTGATTGAGAGCAAGACAACAGGAGGCCAGAAGCCTCCGCCAAATAACCAGAACTGGAAGAACAAGAACCACAAAAGGAAGCAGTGGCCTGGCAGCCAAAAGGAAACCCAGAGAACAAGCAAGCTAGGTATCCACCTTGTCCTAAGTGTGGGAGGACCCATCCAGGAGCATGCCTTTTAGGTGTAACTGGGTGCTACTCATGTGGACAAGAGGGACACAGATCCAAAGACTGCCCAAACAAGTTTAAGGTACTCCCTCAGCAGTCCGTACAGTATGGAGGCAAGCCTCAGTTACATTACATGCCTACTATACTGGAGGGACCTCAGATCAGTCAGGGAAGGTTGGAAGCAGTACCAGTTTCAACCAATGCCAGAGTCTTTTCCCTCACGAAGGAAGAAGCTGCCAGCGCCTCCACGGTCGTAACAGGTCAAATCGTTATTTTTCACATTTAGCTACCACACTGTTTGACACTGGGGCGACCCATTCTTTCGTATCAGTACCTTTTGCTAGTAAGTTACAGGTGCCTGCAGAGAGTTGGGAGTCCAGATTCCTGACAACTCTCCCCTCAGGGGAAATCATGGAATCCACCCAGAGGTCCGGGCTGTGTCAATCAAGATTTCAGACCGGAGAGCTATATGTGATCTAATAGTCCTTGCGATGCAAGACTTCGACGTCATACTGGGCATGGATTTCCTCAGTAAGTACAGCGCTTCAGTGGACTATACCGGAGGAAGGCGGTTTTCAGTCCAGAAGGAGAACCACCGTTTGAATTTCAAGGAGCCCCAAGGAGGAAGACTCAGAAATTCCTCTCAGCCTGACAGCCCACCAGATGCTAGAGCAAGGGTGTGCTGGTTTTCTTGCACACGTAGTGGACTCAGAAGCAAGAAAGAACTCAAGCAGGAGGATGTACGGGTAGTCTGCGAATATTCAGAAGTATTCCAGAAGAACTACCTGGACTACCTCCCAACAGGGAAGTGGAATTCGAGATCGAGCTAGTACCAGGTACCGGTCCGGTCTCGAAGGCCCATATGTATGTCTCCAGCAGAGTTGAAGGAATTACAAGAGCAACTCCAGGAGCTACTAGACAAGGGCTTCATTCGCCCGAGTCATTCACCTGGGGAGCCCCTGTACTTTTCGTCAAGAAGAAGGATGGGTCTATGCGTCTGTGCATAGACTACAGAGCTCTGAACAAGGTAACCATCAAGAACAAGTACCCCCTCCTAGAATAGATGATTTATTTGATCAACTCAAAGGGCTACAGTGTTCTCGAAGATAGATCGCGTTCTGGGTATCATCAGCTAAAGGTTAAAGAAAGTGACATCCCAGGACGGCCTTCAGGACAAGATACGGCCACTACGAATTTGTAGTGATGCCTTTTTGGAGTAAGCAATGCTCCAGCAGTCTTCATGGAGCTGATGAACCACATCTTCAGGGAGTAAGGATCCACACCTCCTTGGAGATGCTTGCTTAAGATGTTAAAGTATAAGTCTCCATGACCAAGATGACTTGAACACCGCAAGTCAAAGGAACATCGCACTTAAGCTGCAGTAATAACTTTCATTGACATATCTATATGTAGATTACCATATGAAGTTTTACAGTCAGTCACTCCAATGAACTAGTTCCCTTAACTAGCATCCATGTTTATCTCCGGACATCCCAATGTCACCAGCCAGTGAAAATCAACTGATTAGAGAATAACCCATGCTAGTCTCAACAGAATTGACAGCGTCCGTATTTATCAATTCATCGACTAGGGATATTTTCAATACTTCACAATTGCACATGTAGAGATAATCACTAGTTGTGATTCCATCACAAATTCTCTCATGCTGTGAATTGTATTGCGGACATTCAGTAAATGAGTTTAAGATCTCAATCAAATACACAAACATGTATACTCAAATAGTGAATTTTCATTTATTGAAATAAATGTTTACAATCATAAGGCGATTACCTTAGGACACTTCTCTCATATCACTAACATCGGCATATCTCCCTCAGCAAGACCGTGAATTAAAATTTGAAATTCATGGGTCTGCTCAATGACAGATTTACCCTCAACCATTTTGAAGTTTAAGAACTTCCCCATGGTGTACTTCTCTAAACCAGTGTCCTCGGAGTTATATTTTTTATCCAAAGATTTCCATAACTCTTTGGTCGAGGTTGTAGAGCAGTATACATCGAATAGTGCCTCTGAGAGGGCAGACAGGATTCTCCCATGGCAGAGATAATCCCTCTGTTTAAACCTCTCGGTGGAAGCACTACGGGCAGGTTCTTCTTCATCAGGTGAAGGAGGATCTGATTCTATAACGGAGAAAAGCCCCAGCGTAGTAAGCCAAAATTTCATTCGTTGTTGCCAACGCTTGAAGTTTTGCCCGGAAAACCTCTCGGGTTTGGTGCTAGCCTCATCAGACCCCGACATTCTAACATTTAACATGTCTACTTAGGCACAATCAATTCTCTAAGATTGTAAAATATAATTAAACAGGCACTTAAGTAGACAATAAAATATATAGATGCAGAAATCTGACAAGAAAAGTGCAGAGTTAGAAATAGTTATCCGGTTGAAGCGCCGGCGTGCCGACTGCCCTTAGAGAATTGATTGCCGCCCTACGGTGCAAAGGCTGCCAGCAAAACTCCCCCAAGATCCGACAACCACGCGGCGTTCGTAGGTGCACTCCAAGACGAACGCTGCCTTCGGAGACAACCTCAAATCGCACTAGGTTAAGCCTCAAGACAGGAAATCGAAGAAGAAAGCGAAGAGGAAAGCACTCGCAGAAAACCGCAGAAGAAAGCAAAGCACAAAGCAATCGCAGGCTGAGGAAGGAGATGAATCTGAAAGTGAGATCTATTCCCCTTTTATAGATCCGAAGAGGCATACTTTTGCCTCTTCGCGCTGAGGAGGCGCGACCACGGGAAGTGTCGCGTCGTGCGCCTGATTCCTCAGAAAAAACGAAAAGAAATAAAACAATATATTTGGTTTAGGAATCAAACCGAACCGAAATCTGCAAAACCAAACCGGGCCGCCCGCAAGCGCGAGGCTCACGGGCTGGGGATTTGCACCCCCCCTGCGCGATAATCGCGTGCGTCGAGCCCGGTTTATGGATTTCCGGCCCAGACGCCCTGAAACCACCTGGTTTGGGCTCAGCCCGCGCATGCGTGTAGGTCCCCTTAAGCTATCTAAGCATGGTTGGAATGACTTCATATATAAGGCCTTCCAACTCCCTTAGCTTAGCAATGTGGGACTAAACTTCCTTCAATATATTTGAAATTCCAAACAAAATTCAACAGAGTTGATGTGTTTCAATTGTGTGTTGAGTGCTTGTGTTGAATTGATGATCTCCCATGTTTAATTTGCACACATTATGGTTTAATTGCTTCATGCTCACCAAGTGTTT